>QGOA01006564.1:0-45489 GCA_003313075.1 Termitomyces sp. MG16
AAGAGAACGATTGAATACAACACGGTTGACAACGCTGTTGTCTGCGCGGCTTGAATAATAAATAGAAGGTAACCATCCATCATTCAACGTAGATTCCGAGTCCACGCTGTCACAGTTCATCTGGAGTTAGTTACCATATGGATCAAAGTTTCGACGATCAGTAGATGATCCATGCTAAGTCATCCACAAACATGAACAAGAACTGATACTATCACAACTATGGAGTTGCAAAATTTCGAGAAAAATCGACGCTTACAAGAGATCCGGTCCACTTTCTTCTGATCGGACTTCAGAGGTCAGTTGAATAGTATCGTACTTAGATATTTGTAACTTCACAATTGTCGTAAAATACTGTCGAGCCTTGTCGGAAGGAAGCCGGGAGTCCAGGGTGCCAAAAACAGGGAGTTGCAAAACTTTTGTCACGGTGTGGTCACAATGCCGGTTAAATCTCCGTTTCGGCAAATCATCGCACCACTTTCAAGGACGGCGGGCGTCCAGAAGCATAGAGAGCGAGACAATTCGGAAACTATGTACAACAATACAAGTAGAGTGTCTATAAGTGATATACAATAATGTTGGACGCTGGTGAACACCGTAAGCATCCTAAGTGTTGAGGACCCACAAAAGGGTTAATATACTTTCATTCATGCTTTCAATCTTACCCTGACAAAGATAAAGGAACGTATATATACCTACCAACCACATACATTACTCTCAGTCAAGTACACAATGACTGAGAGTAAGTGAGTATATACATGTATACGGACATTGTACTTACAGTAACTCTACCTAGATTCGGAGTACTTACTCGTGTTCTAGGTAGGTTCAAATATAGTCAAGTACACGACGACTGAGAATTCGGAGTACTTACTCGTGTTCTAGGTATCAGCTTCCAACAGGTTATGGGAGAGTGCTGCTTCGTATAACTGAAGCTGTCAACCTAGAATTTTTTTTTGGACTCGCTGTCCAACTTGTAGGGCCACCCCCTGATATTTTTGATTACCCTGTTCTGTGCGTATCGCTACCCTGATTTGACATTATGGCACCATCGACGAAGACCGACGGTGGTAACTCCTCACCCCCTATAATTTCCGATGCTGAAGCTGCTGAGAGGCGCAGAGTTGATAGCTCTGCACCTGTGATCTCGCAGATTAAGGTTTCCCTCCGCTATGTGGGGGAATTACTCACAAAGGATGATGGGAAATGGACCCCTTGGTCCAAGTACATGAAACTCGAGTTGACAATGAGTGGACTGTACGAATATGTATTCGATCCTCCTGAACGCCCTGATCAGTCGTGTGAGCCGTGGGCATACAGGAACTGGCAGCTAAACAATTGTCTGGCCAGATGTTGGGCCTGTCCAAATCTGAGCGCAACCTGGCTGATGACTCGATAGATGCGGGAGCGTTATGGGATTACTTACAAGCACGGCATGGTGGGGCTGGACCTGTCCAGCAGGTTCGGCTGTTACACGAAGTGCTCACTGGTAGAACCCCTCACGAAGACTATTGATAGGATCTTTGAAAAGATCAACTGGGCATTCGATGTGGGCAATGTAACTAAGGAATTGTTGCAATCTATTGCAGCACTGTCGTCGTTATCTGACAATTCCTTGTATGCAAGCGCTCGATCAATCATCTCTCGTGACTTAGCTGCTGCAACGGCGTCTGCACCATATGGCCCGGATGAGATCAGGCGGTTCCTAGAAAATGAGCAAACTTTGTATGCGGCTGACAGAGGAATGGCTGAGCCTACTATGTTGGCAGCATGCACGACAAATCGACGGGATGATCTTGTCTGTGAGAGCTGCAAGTCGCGTGGCCGCTCCATCTACACTGGGCATACAAAGCCGTGGTGTATATTAGAGGGTGGGGGGATGTCTGGCAAGACTCTTGATGAAGCGAAGGCTGCCCGTTTGGCCCATTATAGGGCAAAGCGAGAGAACCGTGACAAGAAAAAGAGTACGACCAAAATTACAATAACTCCTGCTGGCAGCTCTGCATTTATGGTTGAGGGTGATTTGGATACATTGGCTGCCTACATTTTGGGTCAGACTGGCAAGACAGCGAATACACCACCTACGGGTGAGTTTGCTGGCCTAGTGTCTGATAAGATTCCTCTGGAGGCTGCAGAGAGTCTAGAAGTTGACATGTGGATTATGCTGGAGGAGGAGCCACGAGTCGGTATAGACTGGAAGGAGTATACCGATGAAACTACATTATCCAGCGCCACCACGACACTTGATGAATGCCCCTTTTATCTTGACTTGGGGGCTACAATTCACATATCACCTAATATATCCGACTTCGTCACTCTTAAGACCATACCTCTCAAGCCTATAAGGGGAGTAGGTGGTTCAACAATCTCTGCAACGGCAATGGGTCAAATGCGCTTACACCTTGCAAATAACTCCTACCTGATACTTGATGGTGCATTGTATGTACCAAAGGCCATGGTTCAACTGCTCTCGATCAGCTCAATGGCAAAGAAAGACGGTGTTTTCACAACCTTTGATGATACTAAAGTGACTTTGTTTAAAAAGGCTACAAAGCAGCTAGTGGCAGATGGGCTTCTACTTCCCACAAGGGGTTTATATGCATTAAACCTTCATAACGAATCTGCACTATTGGTTCATCCATCACCCAGCATTGTTACGTGGCACCGCCGTTTAGGCCATGCCAATTATCAAACAATTATAGAGATGGCAAAGTTGGGTATGATTGAAGGTATGCCACCCAACATTCCTCACAAGGCACCAAAATGTGACGAATGCATTCGCGGCAAACAGGCAAGAACTCCTGTTCCAAAAATTAGAGAGGAAGGGATTGGACACAGGGCAACGAGGAAATTAGAAATTGTTTGGGTTGACTTGACAGGAAAACAAGACGTTACCTCACGCACTGGAAGTAATTACATGATGAACATCGTTGACGATTTTACAAATAAGCCATGGTCCATTCCACTAAAATTGAAAAGTGATGCATTCAATGAGCTGAAAGGATGGATACTAGCACGACAAGTAGAGACAGGACTACAAGTCAGAATACTTTGATCTGGGAATGACTCCGAAATAATAGCTAAAGAGAATGAAGCATGATATTGATCCCAGGAAATAACAACCCAACACGGCGCAGTGTACACATCAGCACACCTTGGACGTGTAGAGCGGATGCATAGGACATTGATGGGCAAGAGTATCGCCATGAGACTCTATGCAAAATGTCCGGCCTTTTTATGGGATGAGTTTTACTTAACAGCAACTCATCTACATAGAAAGACAAAAACATCAGCAGTAAAAAATGTGACACCAGATGAGCTTTGGTATGGCAAGAAACCCAATTATTCTTATATTGGTGAGATTGGATGCCTGGTCTTCGTATTGGTCTTAGGCAAACACAACCCAAAGATTTACGAAAGGTCAATTGAGTGTGTTCTAATAGGCTATGATCCCAAGGCCAAAGCTTATCGGTGCTATGACAGAGCATCGAAATGGGTATACAGCACATACCACGTTAAGTTCATTGAACATCAGGATGACTACAATACATCATACTCAAATGTGCAAACTCTTCCTTCTCAAGAACCTATAGACTTGCCGTCTATTGAAACAATCACACAAAGAGCAATGGACCAACCCTTTTCAGTACCAGATGATGATGATGAACCCACACCAATTCTAGAGAACAAAGCAGAACAGGTTCCCTCATTGCCAGGCCCACCAACTGACTCAATACCACATGATCAACAGGAACAAGCTGACCAGGCTCTCGAGCCAGCTAGAGAACAACCACGAAGATCTGCCCGTGTACCGATTCCAACAGCAAGAAGTAGGCCTGAGGAAGCCTCAGAAACTGCTGTACAGCAAGCTGTGAGAGAATCTAAGGAGTCAGCAGATCGAGTATGAGAAGCAAAAGTGGAACGTCGGCGTGCTATTGAGGAACTGCACCGTGGAGAGCAGGTCAACCCACAGAACACTGTAGATGAAAATATCAACCTCGATCAGGTTCTAGCGATGGTAGATTCAATTGAAAATGAACCAGGCATAGATGAGAGTGACGTTGATCCAGAGGTGCCAAAGACATGGAATCAAGTGCAAAATTCTGCTGATGCAGAGAGGTGGCGGGCAGCATATGCTGATGAATTGAAATCTCTGAAAGATATGGGAGTATATCACCTAATACCAAGAGAGGAGGTACCTACAGGTTACAAAGTACACCGTGGCCACCCAGTATTTGCACTCAAGCATAACGAAAAAGGAGACATCGTGCGCTTCAAGGTCAGACATGTTTTGCAAGGCTTTAGTCAGATATATGGCAAAGAATACACTAAAACTACCTCACCAACGGCCTGTGCAGAATCGTGGCGGGTTTTACTTCATCTAGCAGCGGTCCAAGGCTGGGATGCTATGCAAGTTGATGTCAAGACAGCATTTCTTTACAGTATTTTGCCTGAAGAGGAGACGACCTACATGGAGCAACCAAAAGGTTTCGAGGAGCCAGGGAAGGAAAGTTATGTCTGTAAGTTAGAAAGAGGTCTTTACGGAATGAAGCAAGCAGGCAGAATATGGAACAGAACGCTGAACGAAAACATGGTTGAGAAATGGGGTTTTACAAGACTGCCATGTGAATCATGCATCTATTATAGGAAATCAACCCATAGTACAGTCATAACAGCGATTCATGTAGACGACTTCCTCTCAATAGCCAGCTCAAAACAAGCCAATGAACACTTCAAATCACAGTTACAGGAAGTGTGGACTATATCAGATCTTGGTACTCCACGACAGATTGTTGGGATAGCAATTGATTGGGATAGGCTGAATCAAACTGTGTACCTTTCACAAAAGCCAGTGATTGATAAACTAATCGCACAGTTTGGACAAAAAGATGCCAATCCATTGTCTCTACCAATGGAACCGGGTCTAAAACTCCATAGGGCTGACTACTCAAGATTGACGCAGAAAGAGCGTGATAATATTGCGAGAATTCCATACCAGAGGCTGGTAGGAGGACTGATATGGTTAGCCATATCCTCCTGACCGGACATCCAATATGCAGTTCAGCAATTAAGTCAATATTTCGACTCATACTCACTAATACACTGGAATGTGGCGATACGTGTAGTCCGTTATCTAAAAGGGATGAGGGACCTCAAACTCCGTCTAGGTGGAACATCGTCCATATCATTTGCCAGCTTTACCGACTCCAATTGGGCCAATTGTCTCGACACGAGACAAAGTGTAGGGGGTTATGCGTGGTCTTTGGGATCAGGCGTTATTTCATGGGCATTGCGGAAACAGAAAACAGTGGCGGCATCTTTGTGTGAGGCTGAATATATGGCTGCGTTCGAGGCCGCGCAGGAGTGCATATGGTTGCGTACTCTCCTTCAGGCAATTGGTTTTGGTGCGAGGGAAGCGACAACTATAATGTGCAACAACAATGTGGCTATTAACCTCTCGGAAGACCCAATGCTGCATTCTTGTGTCAAACATGTGGATATTAAGTACCACTTTTTGCGTGAACACGTTACATCAAGTGAAATCACAATCCAATACATCAGTATGAAGGACAATATTGCAGATCTATTCATGAAACCACTTTCCCTACCCCAATTTTCATGACTATGGCATATACTTGGGCTATCCTAACTACAATTCCGCACAAGGAGGAGCCCGATATATCAACCAAAACTTTGTGACGCTTACGCTGAGGAGGAGTGTTGGATGCTGGTGAACACCGTAAGCATCCTAAGTGTTGAGGACCCACAAAAGGGTTAATATACTTTCATTCATGCTTTCAATCTTACCCTGACAAAGATAAAGGAACGTATATATACCTACCAACCACATACATTACTCTCAGTCAAGTACACGATGACTGAGAGTAAGTGAGTATATACATATATACGGACATTGTACTTACAGTAACTCTATCTAGATTCGGAGTACTTACTCGTGTTCTAGGTAGGTTCAAATATAGTCAAGTACACGACGACTGAGAATTCGGAGTACTTACTCATGTGTTAGGTATCAGCTTCCAACAAATAAGCTATCAAGTATTATAATTGGGGGGTGGTAACAAAGGAAACGACTGAGAATTCGGAGTACTTACTCATGTGTTAGGTATCAGCTTCCAACAAATAAGCTATCAAGTATTATAATTGGGGGGTGGTAACAAAGGAAATTGTGAACAGTATTGAGTGGGCCATCGGGCAGGAGAATGTATCGAAGTTAACAAGGGTGGCATAGAAGTGGAATGGAGTGAGTTAACTGTATTTGTAGCCAGTGGGGCTGGAGCAGGACGATAGGGCAAAATAGAATAGCCAGGTAGTGGTGGCATTATGCTAGAAGATGCTTGATTTTCATCATTTTGAGAAGCTGATTTTTGATGAGATCGGTTGAATAATCCTTCATATTGTGCAAGTCCACATAGACCAGGATGTTGGACAAAGTGAGCATTGATTCTGGTTAGAAGAGCTTTCTTCTGGCCATTGATTGCAAGCCCAAGTGCTTGTGCAATATCCTGTAGATCAGATTTTGATTTTGAGCTTAATGTGCCAATAAAAGGCTCATTTGGACTCCTTTGTTTGCGTAATTCTGTCCTCTTGGCTTCCTTTATTGTGTGTTGCTCTCTTGCCTCTCTTTTTCTCTTTTCCTCTGCCGCTTTTGCCATTGCAGCCTCCTCTGCCAGCCTCAATCCTTCATCATAATTGAGCCATTTTGCTTCAATATTAAGTTTGCGCCGTTTACCTGCTTTTTCACTCTGCTGATTAAGCTTCCATTTGAGATTTTAAAGCTCTGAAAATGCAAAGGTGCAGTGTGCCTCAGCATGTGCAAGGCATGATTTGAGTTCTGTGATTTCTTCGGCAGCTTTATTTTTTCTCATAGAGTTCGAACGTGTGAATACAATTGAGGAATGTATTGTTGGCTAGAGTGGCTGGTATTGGGGTGAAAAAATGTTGTGCAAAAAGATGATGAAATGTCGACATTGTTTGTGCATGGTGGAGCATTATGGAGTGAAGATTTGTCAGATAACTTATCATCATGCTCACTGTCCAATGCTCTAGAATCAGAACTGGAGCTATCAGATTCAGAATCAGATATCTCCATTTCATATGACCCTGATACTGGAATTGGAGCAGTCCATGGATATGAGCTTGGCACACAGCTCACAGTGGTGAATATTGAAATACTGGGTGCAAAATCATCATTGGTGAAGATACTTGGATTGACTGGCCAGCATCCACTTGTCTTCCATGTGCCAATGATAGTTGACTTTTTGAATGTCTGATTACAAACATTCATGTATTCCTTGACAAAACTCTCATGCAGCATTTCCTCCCCAGTTTCAGCTACGATATCCTTGCAACAATTAATCCAGGCATGAGAGAATAGACCAAATACTCCGACATTGAGAGGTTGAAGTTTGTGTGTTGTATGAGGGGGGAGACAGTACAAGATAACATTGTGCTCGCATGAGATCCTAATGACATCAAGAGTATCATGCAAGCCATGACCATCATATATGAGGAGTATATGTTTACCAGATGTATTTCGTGCTTTAGCCTGAGGAATGAATGATTTTTCGAGCCATTCCTTGCACAAAAAATCATCTGTCCACCCATTTTCAGACATGGAGATGCCAATGTCAGAATTGGCTTCGAACCATTCAGGTGAAAACTCCTTTCCAGGAAAGACAAATCCTGGGAAAACAGATGTCCCATCAGCACAGATACATTCAATAACTGTGATGAGCTCGAGGTTAGCGCTGCGTAACTTATACTTTGGACGTCTTGTTCGTGGAACAAAACACTTTTTCCCTGACTCTTTGCACCCACCTCCTCTCTGACATCCTTTCTCATCCATATTATATATATTTTCGATAGGAATTGTGTAAGTGTCAACAATTTGATGTAATTTTTTGAAGTGACAGCCAACAACAGGTCTGTTAAAAGCCTTTGCATGTTTAGGATCGAGATCTGATGGTCTTCCAAGCTGGATCTCTGGCCATTGTTTAAGAAAGATTGGAATCCAAGATCTGCTAGGTTTCCTTCTGCACAATGCCTCAGCTTTTGTCCGAATTGTTTGTTTGGTGAGTAGATGGGAAGTATCTGATAAAAATGTGATCCAATCAACTAGAACACGTTCGGCTTCAGGAGAGAGTAGTTGTTGATTATGGTGAGCCTCATGTAGAGGGTGAGATATTCCAAGAAAACGACGACAAACAGTATGATAGAGAAGTTTGTAACCCGTACATTTTTCAATGCCTGCAAGGACCTTCGAGATGTTGGGTTTTTCCTGAGAATTGAGGGTGGAAACAGCCTCCTCAACAAGCTCAGTAATCTTGGCTTTTAGTTTTGCTTCAGACATGTGCCATAAAGCATAAGTTTATAGAAACCATAGATCTGAGAAATGCATTAAACAAACCACATCGCAATCTCAATCAGCGGACTTTTAATTCTCATCAATTTTATCAGAGTGATATCACAGATTGTCACACCAAACAGAAATTTATCGTTTACAGGTCCTCCCAACAGCATAGGGCTGTAAAAACTCAAGGTAGACTTGCTCAGTACTATGCCCTACGGTGCAGTCGACAGGCCCCCTCAGTTGACAGGTCACAACTGTCACAGTACCTCTGATTATAGCCGAGGCCTGCCGTTTCAGGCTCCACTTCGAGTCATCAACATCACATTCTGTGCATGCTATTACTTTATGTCTTCCGATTCCAACTATTCCCCCACTCCACGGGGCAAGCGTCGTCACCGCACATTCTCAGATCCTCAGCAAAGTCTTCAAAAACTTGCTCAATCATCAACCAGTCCACCAAGGCCAAGCGCGCTACAAGCCGTGCAGCGCAATCTTGAGTTCGTCTATGTATGATCTTTGGGTGTATCGTGTTGATTGGACCTTTTTAATGCACCAGACTATATCGGAGAGGTGGACCATTACAGTCACAAGGCACACAGGACTGGGAACTGGCTATAGGCCTTGTCGACACCAGATCTCTCACACGACAGGCTGGAAACCTGAATCTCATGAAGTCTGAGCTACAGCCCAAGGAAGAAGTTCTGTCAGCTGCCATCAACGTGGATGATGTGCAAGAGGGCCTGTCCTTGGCTCATTCAAAGCTTATTCAAGACTGCAATAATCTCAAGGTCACAATCAGGGAAGGTGAAGTCGAACGTGAGGCAATGTCAACCGAAATTTTATTACTCAAAGAACGTTTATATCAACTTAACCGCCAGCTCATTCACTCAAGGCAGTTTTTGACTCTAATTGGGAAACAGCTGGTCATGCATGGAAAGCTGCACCAACCTGGGGATGTTGGGGATGTTACGGACTGGGAAGAGGACTCTGATATGTAGTGATTATCTGGACTGTCAAAGATAAGTACTGGGATCAAAATAAGAAGCCATATATTGTTGTTCAGAGTGCTGATATGGATGATTAAGTGTTGTTTCAGATGACCCAGAAACAGGGGATCCAATGTAAGGCTGAAGGTGACTCTGGGTTTCGTGCAAGGATGTGCCCAAGTTGTTGGTGGTTTGATGACGTCCTGATAAAAATAACCCAGCAAAACGTGAATTCTTGGCCAGTTCTGGATTCTTTTCAAGATGGTTTTTGATTCTTTTAGAAAGCTCTTGCACTGTACCCTTTGCAGACAGCTCAAGCGCCGTGGCAAGGACCTTGAAATCCTTCTTCTTCTTTAGTGATGAGATTAGAAGGTCAAAAATTTTGAAGACCGAATCTCGTGCAATTCGACTGTTGTGAGCATTGGCCTCAGCCTCCTTTTGAGCCTCTTTTTCAGCTTCGACTCATTCCTTCTCACATTGCTCAGCCTCTTCTGCCTCAAATGTGGCCTTAAGATCTGGATGGGTTACAAAGCGTGCCTTGACTTTAGTGGAGCCTCAAGTCTTCTTTCGACGTGTATTTTCAAGTCAAACAAGTGCATTTGCAAGCTCCTCTCAGACAACTGTGCAGTGAGCATCTGCAGCTGCATGTGCTGCTTTTTTGGCTTCTAACTGTGTTTGCAGGGCTCCTATCTCTGCTCACAGCAAGCAAAGCTCAGTAAGAAGTTCGTTCTTTGACTTCTTTAAATTATCCTGGAGGGGCGTAAGATGGCTTGCAGGAGATATCAACAAAAGTGAAGAGGCTGATATGGATCGTGTTACAGGAGTCTGTGGAGTGAGGGTATTCTGGATATTGACCTCTACATCCGAGTTTGATGTTGCAATGTAGTCATCGTTGATTTCACCATCAGTATTGATCACAGGAGGTGAGGATGGAATGGCGTTGGGATATGATAATGGGACATGAGCCTGATTGGAAAAGGCCATGCTTGGTGCAAAGTCTTCATCTGTGAATATATCAGGATTGAATGGATGAATCCCTGTCAATCGGAAGCTGGTTCTGATGAGATCAGGTGTCATAATAGGCCGGATCATAAGATATTCTTCAATGAAGTTGTAACGATCCATTGCAACGCCTTCAGCAATACGTGTGGAGCAGTGTGCATTCCAGCCTCTACTGACAGGTCCAAAGATGCCAACGTCAAGAGGTTGAAGCTTGTGTGTTGTCTTTGAAGGGAAGGCAAATAAAATTATGTTATTGTCATATGCAGCCCTCTGCATTGCCCCAGTTTCATGTCAATCATGACCATCAATTGTGAGGACAATGGGTTTATCAAGGATACGGCAAGCAGTAGCATGAGGAACAAAGATCTCGAGAAACCATTTCTCGCAGATATCTTACAACCCTCACCGTTATATATCAAATGGATCTATGGCCCCTCGTGATTACCATGAATTCAATATGGGTGTCAACACAGCTGCTCATGCACGCAATGATTCTATCGCACAAACTCGGATTCGCAAACAGCTACCCTCAGCTTCTCTTTCATCAACTTCTACTCTGATTGCAGCTCCATCAATGTCAGCAGAACCGAGCATCATCTCAGCATTACAGGAGCTCAGTGTAAGGGAACGGGAAGTGATGGAGAATTTAGTTTTAGGGAGGGGTATTCTACCTTGGGACTGGGAAGGTCTTTCTCAGAGATGTGGATTGTGCGGTGAAATTTTTATTACGAGTAGGTTTGCTTTGCATTCAAAAGAGTGCCGCATTATCGAAATTAAAGATGATTAGTTATAATTATGTTTTTAACATTTGCTCAACAACGACTGTACTTCAATAAACTGTTTCTAACATCTTCTCAACAACAACTGACTGTTAATAATCATACCGAAGACATAATGATATAAATTTTATGGATATAATGGTGTCGCTACAGCGATCTTACCTGAACCTGTTGGCAAACTTGGAATCGATGCCACAAGTTTTTCATATGCTTTGTGTGCTTTATCTGCTGACTTCTGAGCTTGTTCCATAGTCTGAGAAGTACTCAAACCAGAAGCAAGGTGCTGCTTTGTCTCTTCATATGATGTGATTTTCTTTTCGAGAATATTGTGTGCTGCTTTGATTTTTTTATTATGGACTTCGATCTTGATGTCCTCAGCTAAGATTCTTTGGTGGTGGTCTGCGTCTATATGCCATATAAAATGAATTATTGTAGCTATCAATTCTGAAAATAACTCACATTTTTGTTTTATGCCTTTAATGATATTTTCCGAGATATGTCCTGAGTTGTATGTTGAACGAATTCCGAATAATTCATTCACCTTTAATCAGATTGCTTTAATACATTATATAGAAGATCTCAATTATACATACCTCAAGAGACCGTAATTTCATGTCATCAAAATGTTGACCTTTCTTTACTCCTCCAACTAACGTGCATTGAACACCTTCGCGATTAACATCAGAATGCATGCTTTCAACAATATTACTTGTAGCGCTCCCTGCACGCCAAACATTTAGAGGAATATGGCTATGTTGCCAGCAGATGGCTTGAAGTGCAAATTTGCTTCGCTCTTTATTATGTAGCCAATCTTTAAATGAAGAATTCAGGACCTAGAATATTAAGAATATTTGGATCTGACCTTTTCCTGCCTTTCCCCCTTTGTTTACAATCTTTTTGATGGTTTCATCCCAATTGGGGTGCTCGATGCATGAAAGACTGCGCATGAGATGGCGAACTTCATCGGATACAGCACATTTGCGAATATTCCGCATAAAGTGAACAGTGCAAAGCCGGACAATTCGATGAAGATGATCATAAGGTGATAGCTCTGACAAAGTACGATGGGGCTCATGTAGGTCTGGTTTTCCTTGTAGAAGTTCACTTTGACATAACTTCTGCAAGTGTAGACCGATGCCTCAAAAAGAAGATCAGAAGAGAAATAAAGAGAGCTACTTTGCTCACCTTTGGCTTGTCCACCATGTTGATCTAGTGTTAGTAAAAGAAGCATACCATCATACTCGTCAAGACATTTTGCATGCAAATGTCGCCATTTTAAGGATTTTCCTGTATCCAGCAAAACAATCTTTTCAATCTCTTCAAAAACTCACTGATGTGCAATGGCTGTCTGTCTTGTTAAGAATACACGGCAATAGGTGATACCTAATTGACAATGGTCAGAAAACACTCAGTGAAATTAATGTTGAGCGCCACTTACTGATGTTACTAATGCGATCCATTCCAGCAAGTTCAAATTCATGAAATCCAAGAACCCGCTTGAAACCAATATTGCACTGCAAATATTGAGCTTGTAAAAGCCGTTGACTACTCTTCTTTCTCATACAGACTACAATGCGAAGAGATTTTGTTTCATCCACTGATGGTTCTTCATCTTCAGCATGATTGACATGCTCATGAGGTGGGATCTCAATCATACTCCGAATATACCATTCTGAGTCAGGCTGACTAGCTTCCCACAAGTACTGCAATTGAAGCCCTGGAAAGTTGGTTTAAATAAAGCCTTTGTCAATATCATCACAACGCACCTTCCCATCCAGTTCCTTGGAGATATAATTCTTCTTGTGCCCCAGTGATATAAGTCTTGATATGAGAGCGGTTTGCCAAGGAGACATGGAGGTGTGTGAGTGAAGGCATATGAATGCCAGGAAATCTCTGACAAAGATAAGACTGAAGAACTGGGTGACGAAGAAAGCGACGAGGTGTCAAATCTGGAAGATCATCTTTAAGAAGCCTAAGAACTTGAAAAATCTCGGCTCGAACTGCAGGTGGTGTTTTCTGAGGTAGAGGAATTGGATGATGATGAATTCCACGGATAGTCACGAGAGTATATGGATAGTCATTGTGTAACTGCTCAAGTGGTTCATAGTACCTTACTTTCACATTGCAAGGCAACCACTGTAGTTCAGGTTGAATGAGACGCCCTGAAGAATCACGGTGAACAGCAGCTAAAAACTATGATCAGCTTAGAACTTTCTATTAAAATCTGAGTGCTTATGACAATATGCACGCTGAGATGATACATTTACTACACCCCTTTGGCACAAAGCCAATGGCCCATATCCAAGAATCTGGGCAGCCTTTTCAATTCTATTCAGTTCTTCTATATCCTCAGTGAAATAAGCTTCAAGATAATCAATATCGAAGGATCCATCAAGGTACTGGATATAGTGATCTCTTGAAGATTCTCGATTATAGTGTTCGCAACTATAAAATATGTAATCTATATTAGATGCTGTTTTATGCAGAAAAATACCAGAACTTACGCCACAAAAGTTTTACCTGACTTGTCATAGTCTAAAAACAGTCGTCCAGCACATGCTTCTGTCTTTGGAATGTATCCACGACTCATGACTGTGTGATGCATAGAAAGATCATCCAAGATCTTCTTTTCCGACAATGAAAGAATTGTTTCTTCATGAAGAGGTGCATTACAGCCTAATCTTCTATATGCCGATATAAGTGCTGCAGTTTTTTCAAAGATTTGTCAGGAGGGTGATGAGCATGCCATTTGATGATCAATATCTTGAGCTAAACGTTTTTCAACATCGAGACGTGATGCAGATATATGTGAGTGCCTCATTTCATCCATATCTGCACTTGGACAGACTTTTGAGCCTTGGCCTAAGAACAAAAAAGAAAAAATTATACTGAATTCAATATATTGAATGATGCTCTACTTGATACATACATGTATAGTGATATTCGACACAATGTATGAAGCAATCCTCATCACCCTCAACATCTAAAGCAGGAATTTTTACGCTCTCCCCTGCCTTAAGTCCACCACATGGTGATCCTAAAGAATATGCAAAATTGAGCCAAGGTTTGCGCCAGTTCGCCACATCCTGCCAAAATAAATATCCAATAGGATTGACAGGGCCTGAGTCCGGATATTCAATGTAAGCATTGACATCCTCATAGATATACAACTGGGAGAGGGTGGTCTGACGATTGAGACGAATATTCTGTCGAATCAAAGGTTGAATTACTGCGGATGATTGTTGTGGAGATGATGTTGTGTCGCAAGATGATGGGGCAGAAGGAGGTGTCTGCAAGAGTACAATGTCACTTCTGAGTTGCGGCGTAATACAAGATATAACTCGAGAAAGCGAGGCCTCTACTTCAGGTGGTACAATGATTGATGTTGTCCTGGAATTAGTGATCAAGTGTGCAAGATCATGTAGCTGGTGAGATATGTCCACCAGTGTGCCAGAAGCTTGCTCAGGAGGTTGAGGATTGTGTAAATCTGATATAGAAAGCACAGGCATTGTTGTTCATAGAAAAGAGACAGAAATACACCAATGACGACAGAAACACACCAACGACTTCACTAAAATCCTGCTGAACTCAGGAAAGCATTGATGTCCGGGCTGCATTGCCCCAAAACATGCTTCGAGATGTCAGCAACTAATAAGATCGACGATGTTCTGAACATACGTCGAAAGAAAAGACATTCAAGAATCTGCAGTCTCCGAGTTGGTGGTTCTTGACCATTGCTCAGGAGGTTCACAATTCAGGCCTCAGGACCGAGTAAATCTGAAATAAAAAGTACGGGCATTGTTGTACAAGGAAGAGACACAGGAAAACGCATCGAAATTCTGCTAAACCTTCGAAAGCATCAATGACCAACCCAGCGGTCCGTATCATCCAAAAACTGCCCTTTGAGATGTCTGTCAATAATATTTCAATGATGTTCTGAACATACGTTGGAAGAGAAGATACTTGATCTGCGGTCCTTCGAGTTGGTGGACAAATTTTTATATTTATTTAATCTGAGGTTATTTAATTTTGGACTTATTTAATTTAATTTTGGAGTTATTTACTCTTCAAAGCTTCATGTTTGACGGAACCTGTCAAGGTTCTCGATAAGGTTCGTTTGATGGGATTGAGTTAGACGAATCGACTGTTCACTCTCTGATTCGGCTCTGTCTCGGCTTGGTTCTCGAATTGATTGCTTGACTCGGCTTCTCTGCTTTGGTCTTGGCTCTGTTCTCGGTTATCCGGCTTCTTGGAATCTGGGCATCTTGACTGTCTTCTGCTAGTCGACCTCTTGATTGTCTTAGTTCCGCTTCTGGTCTCTCAGCTCGGTGCTTGTTCTGTCTCATCTTGAGGCAGCTCTCTCTCCAAAGTAGACTCATTGTTCTGTCTGGTTCTTGTCTTCCGTTGGACCACGTAATTTCGTCCTGTTACAATGGACGATACTTTATGCCTACACGCAACGCTACATTTTCCTTATCTACTCCTACTTCTACCCCTACCCTCGACCTTCGACTCTTTTCACTCCGAACCCAATCCATCAGGTAGCCCATCCCTCTTCCACATTGTGTTACAGACAAACTCTGCATAGCAGCAATCTTGACCTTTTCGTCTCTCTAAAAGCTGAAAACGAGGTTAGGAGAGAGGAACGCAACTACAAAAATGGAAAGACGCTATGCAGTCATGAGCCTGCCTGTCAGTCCATGACATTGTCTATTATAATCATATCATGAAGACCTTGTTCAGGATATGGCTGACCTCTATAGGTGGTGCTAGCTGTGGAATAAATATGCGAACACACTCGTGCAGCATGTTGTTCTGTAGCGATAAATAGCCGCGTAGTCCTTGAATTTAGTTTTGTTCCCGCAAAAGTGTGCCGTAGAATCCATTTACTGCTTTGCTAATCGACTCTTCACTCCACAATTGCTGATACCAAAGAAGCTCATGCACCTCAAAGGGAAAACATGTATACCCCACCGAATGACCGAGGAACCAGTTCCTACATCCTGTAATAGGGAAGTATGAATCATTCCTTGATGGATTGGCAATGCACGGATCCATGGTTGGCCCGAATGTTTTCACTAGCCACTTTCATGTCTAGCAAGACTGGATCAGAAGCACAACTCTGCAACTCAAGAGAAACTGGTACTTTGCATTAACGTTTGTCGCAGCAAGGAGTTTTCCATGATGAAAGTGGTGATCATTGTAATTTCGTCATCAACTCGCATGTTGTATCCTGCACCCCCACCCAATCTCGTACCTAGAATCATAGTCAATGCTGAGTTGAACTTTTCTTCAGTTATATCATCATGGTATAGCAATATACATAAAGGACTTTTGTGACGATTAATATAACCGATTCAAACGTTCAGCCAATTGATGATAGGCTGTAAAAGATCATTCCAGTCCACATGTTCTATGATCAAGCGTTACGTGTTGATTAATAGGTAATTGCATTGTTGTTTCGACGCAGTGCTAAGGCGTGAATAAGTATCCAGTTTTTGCGTATGTACCGTTGAAATGCTGTTGAGGACCAGTATTGGACTGGACTAGTCCCTAATTGGTCCCCGCATCCGATTAATCACGTGACTATATGCTATTTGAATTGTTTGGTCGTATTTTATAGCCTCAGTTGTCTTCTGCATATTAACACGACACTGAGGCTGTAAGTCATTACTCCCTTATTACCAGATACTTACACTCATAAACCATATTTTCATTTAGTTTCTCTTTGCCTGTTACTAAATAGGTACAATATTAGTTGTCTTCTGCATATTAACACAACACTGAGGCTTTTCTCTTTGCCTGTTACTAAATAGATCTAGGACTACAGGTTATGGGCCCTTTTTGAGCCTAGCTGGTCAGAGCAACTCATTGTCCTGATATTTCATCGGGTGCCCATGGCTGCCTCCATGTGGTGCTGGCAATTTCCTTTCTTGTTTATTTTTTGACATGTCCCATCACACTGTAGATGAGTGGGATTTATCACGATATCCTCGGGAGGATGAGAACGTGATGACGTTACCCACACCAGGACCCTTGGATGATTCATGATTACCTGACCCTCCGATTCCAGGAACATGTCTTCTACAATGCCCAAATTCTTCTTTGCCTACCTTGAATTCTTATGATACACCACCTACTTTTCAGAATAATAGGACCTATAATTTCCCTTTCATGAATAGAAATGTCTTACCATCTTCACCTTCACCACATATATTCATTAGTTTTCATGCACCGACCCCTCATCGACCTCCCTATCCTCTACCCTCTGTTCATACTTACCATTCAGACTCTGATAATGTTTCTTGGCCAAACTCCGTATATTCACAACTTTCGGGTTCTTTTTCTGTTCCACAGTCACCTGTGGCTTCATGTCAACCTTCCATTCAGGCCTTCAGGGCAAACTCTGTTTGTCCTGAAGACCTTTGTATCAATACTGTTCGCACTTCACCAATTCAACCTGCTCAAATTCCCTTACCTCCATCATGTACTGCTTCTTCTGTTCCTCTTGCACCAAATATGGACAATCAGTTTCATCCTTACCTTCCAATTCATAATCACTTCCATGCTTTTCCTGCCTTTCATGAAAATCTTTCTGACCGTTCATCTTCCTTGGCTTCATTGCATCCTCTGCATGAACAACCAGCTCACTTTTTGCCACCATATCTTGGACAAATTTCACCTCGTTTTCTTCCCCCTCAACCTGATCATCCGATGCACAACCTTAATGACGCTAATGTTTCCCCTGTTTTTCATCATGACCCTCCTCCTCACCTTTTTCCAAACAATAATCCTCTCCCCATCCTTCCTCCGCCGCCTTCTTTCCCACCTACAAGGCAATCACATTTACAAATACACGTATTACTAATGTCTCTTCTTCTGAGATTAAATTGCCTTCATTAGCTACGATTCCTTTACTTCGTTCTTCTGTGGAATGGGTGTCCTGGGAATCAGCAGTCACATGAATCATCACTAGTATTGGGTTGCAAGGCCATATTTGTAGGATTTTGAACATTGGCAATTTTCGGGATCCAACTAGTCCTGTTGTCAGGAGACTCTTCATTTCTTCCTTTTTTACTCCTTATCTCTTCACTCTCCCTTCATTCATTCTCTTATTTCTTCTGACATTATTTCACTTTACTGTTTCTATTCTTTCAACACTATCTGTTAGTACTACTCTCAGCCCTTGAGATGCTCTGGTTCTTTAGCTACCATTCAGACAAGTGTGGGCCCTTCAGCACCGCTTCTAGACCACTTATATAAGCTGGAGTTTACCTGCCTTGTTTGCACAGTTGTTTGGTTAGTCAATTTTCGAGTTTTTAAGGTTTTGTTGTACTGTATAGTTGTATCCCATGCTTCAGAAGCCCCAGAAGTGTCCAACCTGGCATAGGAAATCCCTAGACTTGTTTTCTTTGGATCTCCCTCTGCCAGGTGAGTAGTTGTTATGATATTGTCAGTACATACTCTAATACACTTTGGATCTCCCTCTGCCAGCTGTGTGACTGAGCCACAGCCTGTAGAGGTTGCCCTTACACCTGTGGCTTTACCTCCTTCTTATGATTTTGACTTCACCCCAGAGGAAACCGACGCATATCGCTTGTTCTGGAAGAACAATGACATTGTTGACAATTTCTTCCCCCCAAATGTGGGGGTCCCTACAATCTTCCCTTACGCCCTGCCCATGATCTTCTAGCATTTTTACGTGAGCATTTTGGAATTGGCAGTGCTTTGGTTGCTGAATTCATAAAATCAAAAGTTTTTGCACTCGTTGCCATGCCCAACACGGTTCCTTCTTATGTACAAGCATGGCGCTCTGCTGTGCATCAACTGAATGGGACACCCTGGGATTTTACTCCGTGGCAGAAGATACAGAAGTTTGTCAATGGTTTGCCCAATGGGGATCGTTGGTCTGTTTTGAAAGAGGAGGTTTGACTTTCTTGGGAGAATGCTGGTCCCTCCGGGACATACGATTTTGCCCAACTTGCGACCCATGTCATGAATATAGATGCAGAACGTCGTTGACTTGCCTTAGCTTCCTGTTCTTGTGCTCCTCAACCTGCTACACAAACTTCTTCTTCTCTTTCAACCAGTTCTTTGTCTACCAATGCTCCAAATAATAACAACTCAGCCATGCTTGACTCAAATAATTCACATCCTCATATTATCTGTACAAACTGCAACATGCATGGTCACATGATTGAGATGTGCTGGTCAAAGAGTGGTGGCATGGAGAATGGGTGTGATCTTGCGCATTCCTGTCCTAAGGCTAATATAGCTACTTTGGACACACAGCGCATACCTACCTCCTTATCCTTTGTCAACAAGATTGATGAACAAAATACTTCTGCTGCTGTTGATTCCAACAATGATATTGATTTGACTGCTTATGTATCCCATGAGCCTAAATTGTCCTTACCACCTTACATGGCTTTTCTTCAATCAACTTCTTTGGTTGCCCTGGCTTCAATTTCCACCAGATTCAATTCCATCTTAGACTCGGAGTGTACAACGCACATCCTCAAGGACTGTCAGGTATTCTGGACATATAATACGGCCTAGGCTGTCTCTGTTGGCACTGCAAACTGTGGAACCCTGACCACGTTGGCACGTGGTCAAGCATGTTTTCGGACACATACCGGTGGAAAGAATGTAATCATAATTTTAGAAGACTGTCTTCATGCATCAGATATTCCCATTAATCTGCTATCTGTGAGATTGATGGTTGAGCATGATTTGAAACTTATTTTTGAATAGAGTTCCACATCGATCTTTTTCCTAGCCTCTGTTACTTCATTGACTGATAATTTTATCAAAGCGTCTGTTCACAATCATCTCTCGTTCTTATTTTGTGACTTTATAATCCCAATACCTTCTTCTCCTCAACCATCCATTGCCTTTCCTGTGCTTATCTTGCACTTGTTCCCTTGACTTGATATTATGCCAGCACTATGGCACACTTGATTCAGTCATCCAGGTCAGGACATTACAAAAGTGATATTAATGAAGAACTATGCAACTGGGGTTGTATATGATAGTTCTTTTGATGAGGACATATGCATTCCTTGTATCCTTGGTAAATGACCGGCAAAACCTTTCACACACTTACAACATCGTGCATCAGTAGTATGCAAACTTCTCTATATGGACTCATGTGGTCCCTTCCCTGTTTCTTTCTCAAATGGTCATGCGAACCATTTCCACTCCATTCTTGATGACTGTTTGAATTATGGCAGTACAGCTCTTTTATCATCTTGTTTTCAAGCTATCATGCACTACAAGACTGTGGAAGCATTCTGGGAGCTAAAATCTGGAAATTGTGTACTCGCAGTTCATTCAGACAACACAAAAGAGTTTATATTAGGAGAGCTACATCAATACTTGATTTCTCAAGGGATTACTCACCAAATGACTGCCCCTTATATGCACCAACAGAATGGTAAAGCTGAACGTTACATCAGAACAATTGAGGATTCTGCTCAAGCCATGATGGCTTGGTCTGGCCTTCTGATGTCCTTTCTTGGTGATGCATTCTTACTGCGCAATACCTGCATAATCAGATTCCTACTTCCACTTTGCCCTCCTTGATTACCTCATATGAGGTCATGCACAAGGTGAAGCCGGACCTATCACATCTTCGGATATGGGGTTGCCGCTGTTTTGTCCTTTACTCCAGTGAAATTCGGCCCAAGGGTTCAGGTCAGCGTTTTGAAGCTATATTAATAGGATATGATGAGGACCGCTTGGGTTGGAGAGTACGTGATCTAAACAGCAAATATTTCTTTTCGAGAGATGTCATTTTTGATAAATCAGTCCCTGGTCATCTTTGTCCATATTCCGTCAAACAAATCTCTTCTTCTCTACCACCACAATTGACGACAAATCTAGAGCTCTCTTTATCACCATCCACCCAGTCACTGACCTGTCCAGCTTTGTCAACTCGTTCAACTCCAGCACCTCCTATATCTTCATCTTTAGATCTTTCCAACTTATCAGTTAGTCCTGCAACACCTTCAGCTTTATCTCCAAATTTGGGTCTACGTCATGCTCAGAGAACCATTGTTCCCACAGTTAAAGGCTGTGCCTATATTGAAGAACTAGCCATGTGTAATGAGTGACTTGTTCGCCTTCGTGCTGACTGTGCTGCTTGTACTGTTCTCCCTGATCAGACCTTACCTGCTATTTATGATTTTCATTCGCTAATTTCCGCCGCTACTTTTTCAAGTTCCCTTGATGATGTCTACAACTTGGAACTCACTGCGATTGTGGAATATAAGGCGCTCGCAACATATGGCCCAGACTCCATTCTATTTAAGACTCAATGACCTTTTGATTTATCCAAAGCTTCTGAACATTATAATGAAGCGATTCACCGTCCTGATGTAGAAGTTTGGCATGCAGCAATGCAACGCAAAATAGACAGTTTATGGTTTCAGAGAGTGTTTGAGATTGCTCCACTACTACAAGGTTGAAAACCTATAAGAGTTTGGTGGGTATTTGCCTACAAATTAGATGCTGTTGGGTCGATCATTCATGGTAAAGAGAAGGCTCGGCTTGTTGCCCAAGGCTTCAGCCAACGTCTGGAAGATTATAGTTCTACTTATGCTCCTGTCACAAAATTGACTAGTATTAGGATCACTCTTGCTTACACTGCAAAGTTTGATTTTCATCTTTTCACATTTGATGTCAAAACTGCCTTTTTAAATGCTCCTCTTTCTCACAAAGTGTACTGCAAACAGGTACCGGGCTTTTCTGAAGAGGATTCATCAATTTGTTATCGCCTCATTTGTGCTTTATATGAACTGAAACAGTTATCTTATGAATGATACACCATCCTTCATCAAGCTTTTGAGGAATTGGGCCTTGTCCACTGTGAAGTGGAGTATGCTGTATTTCTTGGTTATTTCAATGAACCACCAGATCCTTCAATTTCAATGCCTCTGGATAGATCGAGACTTTTTATAATCATTTGTATGCATGTCGATGACAGGCTAAATGCCACTAATTTTGTCTCATTATACCAATGGCTTATGCGACGTCTCAATGAGCGTTTTGAAGTAGTCAACTCGGGTCCAACGACTATCTATCTGAATATTTGAGTTAATAGAGATCACTCTCAATGCAAAATATGGCTTTCTCAAAAGGGCTATATCATGGACCTTCTCTTGACCTATAATTTTCTTGAGGTGAAATCAACTGCTGTTCCACTTTATTAATCTCTTCATTCCCTTCTGGACTCACTGCTGAATTTCCTCCCTGATATCTCAAATGACAATTTGACACTACACTATCAACATTTAGTCGGATCCATTCTTTACCTCAGTCTCTGCACACTTCCAGACCTTGTGTTCACAGCAATGAGCCTGAGTCAATACAATTATTGTTCAACACGTTCTCATCTCCTTGCTGCTCAAAGCGTTCTTTAATATCTCTTGGGTACGATTGACTATGCTCTGCTCTACAATTTTGATGAGCCTGAAATTCATCCACCTGTCTGTCTATTGCTTCCCCGTGGATGTGGATTCGTAAATGCAGATTGGGCTTCTGACCCTTTGACTTGATGCAGTATCTCGGGATATGCGTTCTTCATGTTTTCATCTCTTGTTTCTTGATCTTCTGTCCGTCAACGTACTGTTGCTCTCTTGTCAACTGAGGCTGAATATATGGTGATGGCCCATGCCATGCATAAAGCCATCTGGATCCGCTCACTACTAATATCCCTCTCCATGCCAGTTCCTTGGCCTTTCCCTCTGCTTTGTGATAATAAGAGCGCTATTGATATTGCAAGATCTGATTCTACTACTTCCTGTTTTAAACATAATTGACATCCGTTACCACAACATTTTATGTCCAATTCTTTTGAACCCACATGGATTTCGACTTCAGACATTGTGGCGGATATCCTCACCAAAGCCTTACCCTGTATCTTACATGATCTTTTTGTGATTGGCCTAAGGCTTGTTCAATGTTGACTTTTTTTCATTCTCCACGTTCTTTTCTACTGCAGTGATGGGGTTGTGTTGGACTGGACTAGTCCCTAATTGGTCCCCACATCTGATTAATCATGTGACTATATGCTATTTGAATCATTTGGTCATATTTTATAGCCTCAGTTGTCTTCTGCATATTAATACAATACTGAGGCTGTAAGTCATTACTCCTTTATTACCAGATACTTACACTCATAAACCATATCTTCATTTAGTTTCTCTTTGCCTGTTACTAAATAGGTACAATAATATTAGTTGTCTTCTGTATATTAACACAACACCGAGGCTTTTCTCTTTGCCTGTTATTAAATAGATCTAGGACTACAACCAGCACCCAGCAGCTTGTATGAGGTGGGGGGCAACTCCCGCCTCCGCCAAAAAGGTTGAACCCCCTGCTTGTTAAAATCTAGACCGATATGGGCAGACCTAAGTAGATCAATGTAAGCTAAAGTCTACTTGTCTAGTGAGCATATATTGTGTATAAGTTTGTAAATAGCTACTCACCCTCAGTTGCATATAGAATGACTGAGGGTGCTGTTCATATAGTACTCATATATAAATGTGTCCATGAGACAATGGTCATTGTCGATGATAGTCGGTGGCCAGGGTCAGGCAAAATATTTAGCATGATAGTGTGATAATGTGAAGGTATGATGTGCTGATTGAGGGCCAAAGCCCAACACTCCTCACCACAGACTCCTTCTCATGTGGAATCATGGGGCAGTGTTACTTCAGGCCAAGGCATGGACATGGATATTGAAAGGCAGATGCATGTAAGGCTTTGGTGAATATATTGGCAGTGTTTTCTTTTGATGGGACATGGTGCAAGGCAATCTCATTAGCCTAGACACTGTCATGACCCCCCAATCCAGAACCACCCTGAGACACCCCCAGAACCTCATCCAAGACCCCCTCACCAATTCCACAACTGCTGGTGCTGCCATCATGCACATCAGATCCCACCATCACACAACACCCCCTGACAGCCCCACATCATGGACTCTGGAACCACCTGCCAGCATGGCCATCACCCCACAATCAGCAATCAGATTACACCAATCACCCTGGCTATCACACATCTGTAAGAGCAACTTCTAGAGGCTGTGGCTCAGTCACACAGCTGGCAGAGGAAGATTCAAAGTGTATTAGAATATATACTGACAATATCATGATAGCTACTCACCTGGCAGAGGGAGATCTAAAGAGAACAAGTCTAGGGATTCTCTATGCCAGGTTGGACACTTCTGGGGCCTCTGAAGCATGGGAAACAACTGTACAGTATAACAAAACCTTAAAAACTTGAAAATTGCCTATACAAACAATTGTACAAATAAGAGGCAAACTCTGGCAAACTCTGGCTTATATAAGCAGTCTGGAAGCAGTGCTGAGGGGCCCACACTTGTCTGAATGGTAGCTAAAGAACCAGAGCACCTCAAAGGCTGAGAGTAGTACTAACAGATAGTGTTGAAAGAATAGAAACAGTAAAATGAAATAATGACAGAAAAAATAAGAGTTTCGTGCTGTTCCGGAGGGTGACCCCATCATCCATAGGAGTAACGTAATCCTCTCAACAAACACATATAGAATTCTAATTTTCTAGTTATCCCTAAGTACGGTGTCCATAAGATGGGCAAGAGTCCGGCCACATAAGGTGTACCCCTATTAGCATTAGGGGCACTACCAAATAAGGGCAAATAGACTGGAAAGCATCCGTGAATCAGAAGAGAACATCTGACCCCGAATGCATGGACAAAATATTTAGGGAGAGGAGAAATTTAGAACCAGAATGTGCGAAACCAATTGTCTAAATGAAAGCCAAAACGACAATGAGGAGGTGACGATGATAAGAAGTATAATCTAAAACATGGTAGCAATCCGAAAACATGGTAGGAATCAATAAGGGAAAGGGTGGGTGGGTGACAGAAACAATACTACTGTATGCGCAGTGTGGAATTCCAGATGGTGGTTGGAATTCACGAGCTTAAAGGTCACACTCATGTCACGTGTCAAAATACGCCCCTCCTGCATGCAGTGCCTGCTTTTGGAAGGGCACTATTTCGTGCTGTTCCGGAGGGTGACCCCATCATCCATAGGAGTAACGTAATCCTCTCGACAAACACATATAGAATTCTAATTTTCTAGTTATCCCTAAGTGCGGTGTCCATAAGATGGGCGAGAGTCCGGCCACATAAGGTGTACCCCTATTAGCATTAGGGGCACTATCAAATAGGGGCGAATAGACTGGAAAGCATCCGTGAATCAGAAGAGAACATCTGACCCCACTCCGAGAGACGAAGGAATCTCAGGACAACGAAGATGATTTCCTGAACCCCAGCCGAAGACTATCGCCTATCCAGATAAGACATCACCGGTTGAAGTAATTCTACATACATAGGAGCGATCAATTCCAGGTTCCTCCAATATCTCAAAAATGCATCTGAAGTCCATCGACCCAGCGCTTTGACAACATGAGGCGGGACCCCTTTTGACAAAAGGGCGGTAGTACCTCCGATGCGAAAACAGTGTCCGCTAATCTTTGGCAGGCTATTACACTCCAGAATAGAATTGATGACAAGGACCAGTTTACGAGCCGTGAATGCTATAGGAATATTGTTTTTCCCCCTGTAACAACAAATAGAGCTAGTCAGCGCCACATCATTTATGCGAGAGTGGTTTGTGAGAGCTGCGATTGCATTGTAATCGACATCTTGCCGCATGATAAGCACAGTTTCCCCCTTCCGACCCGAAGTCTTTGTCTGAGGTAGGAACAGTGACCTAGTACCAGTGTCATTCGGCTCGCCGAAATTCGACCAGGAAGGTATGACAGAGGAGTCAAACTCGTGCTCCCGAGGTGGCAGGAACTTGCCCAATCAAATTTGTCCCCACAACGCAGTCGTAGCCACAGCCCAAACACAAGCATGAAGAGGATTTGACAAGTCCAGGTTAGATTTGATGCAGTGCAACATTTCTAGAGAAATAGGAGGACGCTCATTTTGAAAGGATTCGAGAGGACGAAGGTTTTCGATGCCTCGTACAGTATGCTTCAATCGGGCCAAGGCGGGCCAAGGCATATTTTCCTGGATGTGCCATGACTTCAAGCCGGACAATTTATTTCCAACCACCTTCCCTGATAAAACACCAGCCATTGAAGCTGCATACAGACACAAAATTTCTTCAGATGCAGGCAAACGCAGCTGCGTAGGAATACCACGTCAGTCACAGAAACTGAGGTAGTGCCGCACGGCCGATGAGTATCGCTTGCTAGTGGATGGTTTCCAAGAATGCACGATTACATGATCCACCAACGCTCTATCTGCCAGTGAAAGAACAACCGTATTATCAGAACGACTCGGCATACAGCAGTGATATGGCTTTGATGGGTTTTGCGAGTTCGAGATGGTCGGGTAGCAACAAGAATGAGCCGGTTTTAAAAACAAGGAAGCGAAACCACCAGCATAAGGGTGGAATCGATGGTCACCGAAGTTGGAGCGGGAATGCTCAGAGATCAATGACAGGTGAATGGGCATCACTTCACAAACAGGTTCGGATACCCATTTCCATACCACTATTACGTTTGTTATGACACAATAGTATACAATTGCAAACACGCTATCAGAAGTGCGAGACCGAGGGCGTAAACATGCTCGAAGACAAAGCTATAATGAACTGCTTATAATAATCATAACAATCGAACCATTCATGTCTAAAACGAATCAGGAAAGTAGAACACGATGCTCGATGGCACGATACACAAACAGGGACAAGTAAGACGGAACTTTAGGTGGGAACGGAAAAAGCTGTGTGCGAGCGGGGAATATACCACGAGAAGGTCCATCTGCCTTGTTGACTTTGGAAGGGATCTATATCGTGGAAACCCAGATAGAATGAGACTGGAAAACGTCGACGATGTGTCGCAAGATTGCATTCTGTTGGGGACTTTGAGAGCAGCCGGCAGCTAGAGCACCAACAACACCAGAATTATTGGACTTTAACACAATGTGACAGCTCGAGAAGCCCGCCGTTACGAGAGCTTGGACAGATAAATCAACGGCCACCATCTCAGCCCAACCAATGTCACGGCCCTTGCTTTTCCAACCTTCGCGGAACTGCCATGCCAGCCATTTGTCTCCGATCACGAAACCAATGCCCCACAAAGTCGATGCATCGACATACACATCAAGATTGAGTGGGTTGGGTGGGTGAATGACGTGAGATCCACACCAAGCATTTTGCAATGTGTCCCGCCACCAAGCGATATCCTGTTGCACGGATTTATTTGGTGCAAGACGAACAAATTTGTTATTTAGAAGAGCAAAACAAGCTCGCAGTGCGAAAAGTGAAGGGAGGTGAAATCTGCCAATAGGGAGAACCAGGCATACGTGGTTAAGAGTTCCGATCAATGACTCCGTCATCTTCAAGGTAACTCTTGAAGCTTTGATCCAATCATTGAGTTTCGAAAGATACTTCATCCTTTTCCGCTCTGGGAGCTTGACGGTCTTCGAATTTAAAGACCACAAGAATCCAATATAAATGAAGGAATTGGAGAAAGGGCAGTGCTTTTTGTTCGACCACGGCCAGCCCAGATCATTCGCAACGTTGTGAATTAGCGATTCGTCGTAAGAGTAAACGTGTGGCGGTGCCATAGAGAGCAGGTAACGAAAAAAGATGAAGTCGTCTACCCATTTAAGAACTTCGTCAACTCCATGGTGCTTGAATATGCATACCGCTGCATCAGCAACATGACCGAAAATGCCAGGTGCTGAGGAAGCTCCAAAGTTCAGTCAAAAGTCGTAGTGTACAATGCCGTCAATGAGAACGGCCAATTTTGGCCAATCTTCCGGCCGTGTGGGAATAATTCGAAAGGCGGATTCAACGTCGAAGACAGCGACTTGTGTCCCAGGCAGAGCGTCAGCCACGAGTAGCCAACACGCCGAGAATGTGCCCCAGTCGCAAGGATAATTATCGGAATCAATATAAGAATTTACAGACGACCAATCTGGGTCATGTCAGGGATAAGATAAATCTAAAGTCACTCTGCGCTTTCCCCCCAAACTGATGATGACGTTGAGAGGAGCAGTACGAAACAGGCCGAAGAGTTGTTCAGCGATATGAGGATAAAAACCAGGAGATACGTGGCCCATAGCAACTTCAGCTGAATATTTATCGATGATAAAACTTCGATCCTCAGGGGATCGGAAATGATTTCGTGGGGAAAAGGAACAATCAAGAGAAATAGAGCCAACACCGATGTCAAAACCAGTGCGAAGGCCTTTCGGCACCCCCGCAAAAAGGTCCCACACCCCAGCGTCATGTAAGGAAGATTCCCAACAATCCGCTTTCAGGTGTGTGGAAACAGGAAAGAAAACTTCAAGCGGAACACGCTTGTGCCCCATGAGCTGTTGCTCCGCATAAGGAGCAAACATGGGAATGCGTGCACCTAGTTCCCCTGTCGCAGGAGGAGATGCCGTTAAAGGCGAAGCAAACGGACGTGCTGCTGGGGGTGCGCCAGGACTTGTTGTCTTTGCAAAGAAACCGTGGGACGGAGCAGCACGATGCGAGCTTGTGTTCGAGAGACCCACAAGAAAGGCATTTGAACCGAACCCCAGAGGAAGAAGATGAGGACCCTGATTTCGAGGGTGCAGACTTCGACTGGACCAGAAAGGATTCCATCTCCGCCAAACGATTATCCAAGGTGTGGACCCTCTGAGCATGCAGAGTGGCGACGTACTCCTGCCAAATGTCAATTTGAAATGTGTCCATGCGAAAGGCATGGGACTCTTGCAGAAACAAAGCCCGCAAGTGTTGGTCATAGTCCATGATTACGTTAAATTCTACGCATGCATTTGGCCGAGACTTGAGTCGCTTAAAATGAGCCACAAATGAATCAGCAATCGCATTTGCAATGGGCCCCCCTGACCCTACGTCCGAACCAGCCCGTAGATGAACGCGCATAGCACCAACAAGGTTATCTGAAGCTGCGGGCTAATCATCGAAGCTGAGCTTTGACTCCTTAGTAGTGTCGAACGAAACAGCAGGCATACGGAGTTTGCCATTTGCAATAACAAATGACGAGTCAGGAGGGGGCGGTTCCCGAGTCACGCGACGACATGCTTCATCGGTCAAAAGGTCGAGCGGGATATAATCCAACATACCCTGCTCCAGTGCACGCACCACCTTGTGGGGATAGACCTTGTCTGCCGACGACAGCAGCCTGCCAACCTCGGGAGGCGTGCCATGCAAAACGCGAAGAGAACCTGCGTCTGGAGAGCCATGTGCATTCCGAGGAGCCAGGGCCACCTCCAAGAGGCCTGGAGGGCGCCGTGCGGGAACGGCAGCATCACAAGCATGACCACAACTCTCCAATGGGATGGTCCAATCCCCCTCCCAGGGCAGCGGGCCAGGCATCACCGGAGCTGCAGCTACAGCGTTGCCCAAAGCAGGCGAGTTCAGGGCGGCATCCAAAGCTATACCCCTGACTGGCACAGGCACGAGTGTAGCGGTGTTTCCAACCCGATCATGAACAGCATGGATATGCCTTAGAAGGTCTACCAGAAGAAAGGCGGACATCAGCCTGAATGCTCATGAACAGGCGAATATCAATAGAATGGAAATGTAGTAAAGAAATAAATAAATATGTGCCCCACCCAAGCCCCACATCAAGGAAAAAACGCACAGCACTGCAGCACACCAATCTATACCTCACAATGTGCAGCGCACCGAACAATCGCGCATAGCGCCACACCATCAAACGTGCATCGCACCAAACAAATGCGCACTAATCATCAAACGTGCATCGCACCGAACAAAAATGCACACTGCACACAACACCAAATGCAATGCGCACCGCGCCGTCCAAGCAAGGCAAAGTCAAAAACCCAAGGGACACAACCACAAAAAACATCACAGACAACCAGAAATGAACACCGAATCACAGGTGCACGGAAACTCACCGTTGCGAGTCAGTTCGAGGCCTTGCGCATGAAAAAGTTGCAGCAAGATCGAGTCGGTCAAAGTGATGACGTGCTCGTCGCCATCGTCAACAACCCCCGCAGGCGAATTCGGCGAAGCCCTGCAGTATAAATTCCTCTGAGCAGCGTCAGCGACGCCGCTTTCCTGCACGACAGCAGGGGAACTCTGAATGTGCCGAGGCGCAGGTCCCAGAGTGCGAAATCGCCCATTGTCCGCGAAGACTGGGACCGAAGACTGCATATATGCGTTGGCGACGTCGGCAGAAATGGCCGCATCACCGGGGCTGTCGTCGTTGCGAGCATCACGCACCCTTGACCTCTTAGAAGGCGGGTCAAGAGGGGACCCTGCATCGGCAGAACGAGGAGAAAGAGAACGACCCCTCCTAGTGCCCAGATTTGACTCGGAAGCGACATTCAGGTCGGGTGCCACGAACAATTCAGCAGGCGCCGGATTGGAAGAAGGAGAAACTATGCCCAAAGGGCCAACAACTGGAGGTGCATCGACACGATCACCTTGCAACCGCAGAACCGACGAAGGCCGCAAGGTACGAGGAACCAAGGGGGCAGCCGTCCTGACGCCGCGACCTCTAGCGCTTTGCTGACCGGCCATAGTAAAGAAAAAAGGTAGAAAACAGCGAGAGAAGTAGAGTGAAGGCGGTAGAACGCGGAACAACTATACGTAATATATGCTCAAAAACGCAGTAGTACTATAAAGAACAAGAAAAGAAAAACTCAAGAACCGCGGTAAAGGATGGGATATGGGAACACGACAGAAACAATACTACTGTATGCGCAGTGTGGAATTCCAGATGGTGGTTGGAATTCATGAGCTTAAAGGTCACACTCATGTCACACGTCAAAATACGCCCCTCCTGCATGCAGTGCCTGCTTTTGGAAGGGCACTAAATGAATGAAGGGAGAATGAAGAGATAAGGAGTGAGAAAAGGAAGAAATGAGGAGTTCCCTGACAGCATCACACATCATGACCTCCTCTCCATGCCAATTGATTGTGTGCTCCACATGCGCAATCTGCAGTATACAGTTCCCTTTCTGCCCACTGCCACCTATTAACTCCCAGGGACCACCCCAGACATCCCAGAACTCCTCAGGAATCCAGAGTGACCTCCACATGTATTTAAAAAGTAGCCATCCACTTGTATCTTGATTGTTTGCATGCCCTTTGATTGACTGGTATGCATTGACTGGCATGCTTTGACTGACATGTGTGCTCTTGAGATTGGTATGCACTTTGTGACTTAAGTTTACTAACTCTGGTCTTATCCTAGAATCCCCAGTTCTCAACTCGACCTTAACTCTATAACTCCTTCAACGTCTCCCAATCCTCAGACTAAGTTCTCTATCCTGGAAATCCCTTGTTTGCATCTTGAACCCTGGAGCACAGTCCAGAGTTCCAGACATCCAAGTACACATAGATCAAGTCCACCTTGTAAGGGCATTGCTTTTCAGGAAAGCCCCTGACTCAGCAGAACTTGACAGACATGTTCTTGGAGAAAATGGTATTTAATATCAATGTGTTTAACTCTCACATGCAGGAGGAGATCTTCTGATAGGGAGATAGCCAAATTGTTGTCTGTCTAGGTGTTGGGTGAGGGCATCCGATTTGGCTCTGAGTTGTCTGGGGCAGTAATGGATGGTGAAGTCATATTCTGAGAGGACTTTGGACTATCGGGCCTGTTGGCAGCTGAGAAGCTTGGTGGTCATGAAGTATTGGAGATTGTTGTGATCTAAGTATACTTGAATCCGGTGGGGAGTACCTTTGAAGTAGGCTCGCCACTGCTTGAAGGCTTTGATGATCGCAAGGAGTTCTTTGTTGTAGATGTTGTAATTGAGCTCAGCTGAAATCATTGATTGGATGTAGAAGGCCATGAGTCAGAGTTTCTGGTTGTGTGGTTTCATCTGCAAGAGGATGCCAGCAATGGCATAGTTGGAGACGATGCACTTCAGGACGACCGGAAGGGCAGGGTCATAGTGCCAGAGAATTGAAGCTGAAATGAAGGCTTCCTTGAGTAAGGTGAACATACTTTGGCACTTACTGTCCTACCCTCAGGGGGTGTTTTTCCAAGTCAGCTGGTTAAGGGACTTGATGATACCAGAGTAGTTGTCAATGAAGCATTGGTAGAAGTTTGTGAACCTGAGGAAAGATTGTACCTCCTTGATATTCTTTGGAGGGGGCCAGTTGAGAATTGCTTCAATTTTTATGAGTCCATGTAAACACTGTCCAGAGTGACAATAACGCCAAGGTATTCAACTTCTATGGTGTGGAACAAACACTTCTCCAGTTTTGCATGCAGATTGTGGCTCCAGAATCGTTCAAGGACTTGTCAGACATGGACCCAGCGTTTGTTGAGGAAATTGGAGTAGATTAGGATGTTGTCTAGGTATACAATGACAAAAATGTCATTTATATCATGGAAGATGTCATTCATGAAGTACTGGAAGGTCACAGAGGAGTTAGTCATACCAAAGGGCATTACTAGGTACTTGAAGAGGCCATAGCAGGTGCAGAAGGCAGTCTTCCACTCATGTTCCAGAGCTATCTGGACGTTGTTGTAGCCAGAGCAGAGGTTAATCTTTGAGTAGATTTTGGCCTTCTGGAATTGATTAATTATTTAGCAGACAGAGTGGTAATAGCCAGTAGAAATAACCAGTAAAGATAGCTGAAAGGGAGAAAATTTTGAGGAGATGGCTGGTAGAAATGGGGGAAGAGACACAGCAATGGCTGAGGTCACATGAGGGGCACAAATTTTGAGGACACATGTCAAAGCAGGTAGTAAAACCTCAGTCTACTAAAGTAGACCTCAGAATATATTGTAACAATGGAAGTCTATGTGCTAGGGTCATAATATGGCCAGTGGCCAGTTGAATAATGAGACAAAGAAAGAGAAAGAAGAGGTGCATAGAGGAGGCGAGTGAAGTGGCCATGGTGTGCTTACTAACAAACTTTGATTTCCCACCACATTTTCCAAAGTGGCAATGCCACCAAAAACATGCTCTTATGCCAACTTGTAAGCAACATGCTTACTTTCAGGCAATCAGACAACATAAGGACACCCACAATCAGAAATGTTGAAAATCATTTTACATATTACAAGTGCTCATAGTTCTCTTAGTTTCATTAGTTCTCGAGATGCAAAATTTATTTTAAGTCTTGTATCTGACATTTTCTGGTGAACAAATATTTAAAGCATCCAAGTTTCCATAGCAAGATTAAGATGTGCTGCATCACACATATTATTAAGTGGAATATCAACTTCAAGCTGAAGTGTCCACTAGAGAGGCCTTTAAGACTCAGAACCTAAGATGTCTTTGTAAGTCAAGATTGGAGACATGTTACTTTTGCCTACTTGGACCGCAAAGCTTCTGATAGTTGCTCTTTGCCATGTTGTACCTGGCCTTGTGTTCCTTGTACACAGTGCCAACCTCTTTGGCCTTTGCTTTCATGTTCTTGGACTTCTTGCTCTCTTTCATCTGTATAGCTAAGGATGCTTCCTAACAAATGTCCGATCAAATTTCTTCCTTCAAACAATACAGCCACAATAAATACCTCAACTCTGAAAGCCAAGTTGAGGCTTGCATTTTGTGCTCCATAGGCTTCCCTAATCATTTCATGATATTGCTGGGTTTTGGTCATGATATTTATTTTCTTGTTGCTGGTCTTGAGAAGACTATCTACAAGTAGATCTATCCTATTAAACAACTTCCAGTAAGAATTAAGGAAGGAAACAACTAACTGTTGACAATCTTCCAGCAAACTTTCACGCATCTGCTGATCAAGTATGGCTTAAACTGACCAAAGAGTTTTCAATACTGATATCACAGTCATTTTAGCATCAGTTGTTGAGATATGATTCCTACATCCCTCTCATTACCAAAGTCCTGATTACTTTCCTTATTTATAATTTTCTTACTAATAATACAATTTTTATCACAACACACCTCAGTCACTTACCATTACTTGGTCACTTCTGAGGTGCGTATAGTTATATTAAAATCCCTACTCAGTTACTGATTATATCTACCTAGTTATTTTTGACTTCTATTATTAACATGTAGATACTCAAATATAGTCACTTACTATTACTTGGTCGCTTCTGAGTTATTTCTGACTTCTATTATTAACAGGTTATGGGCCATATCCCTTTCAATTAATAGAAGATTTGTGATCATCAAAGACCCCTGCGACTCAATAGAATATTTTTCCATTATCAAGCATAAGCTCAATGCTTTTACTGTTTTTCTTATTAGAGGATCAAAAATGCAAAGGCCACAAAAACTATGTGAGCTGGAAAATCAATATGATTGCCTATGGAAAACCTCAAGGGTTACTAAACTACTGGAAAGACAAAATTGTTGTACCAGTATTTCTATAACCTAAAAAAAATGAACCTCCTATCAAATTGTCGCTGTTACTGCTGCTTATTTTGACCAAAGTTTTCCTCTCTGCATTAACTCAGCCAACCCCCATACACTTGCATAACCCAAATAAGCTTGAATATGAGCTCCATAAAAGCGTTGCTTTGTTGTCAATTTTGATTAATTTGTCTGACATTGCTGGATCAGACATCAACTCTGATAGGACCTCACATGAGGCCTGGGCATTCCTGAGTAAGCAATACGGTGTTGGAAGTCAGAGGTTAAGAAACATGAGGAAAAGGAAATTGGTGGAGTGCAAATATGTCAACGGAAATAAAGTAGCCAGAGAAGGGAGTTATATTAAGAAAATGAGAATGATGCACAAAGCAGCAAATGATGTGGGTGCTGACATTACAGATAAGCAATTCACAAGTTATTGGACTCATTTCCTGAGTCTTGGGACCCAATTGTGTCTACGCTGTATGGAGAAATCAACCTGGTTAAGGTTATCCAGACCCTGACTATACATAGCAAACATATCACAAACTAGGGTAGGGCATCACAATGGTACGTGTCATACATTGTACAGGAGCTCGCTTTGTACCATACCATACATGTCCAGCAGAGTCCCCTATACTGAAGCGGAGCAGTGCCCACAGTGCCATAGAATACAGAGCTGCGGACATGTCACAATATGCTATATGACATGGTCCAGTAGATTGATAAAAGGCAGGCATACACATGCATACATAGGCCCAGCAGATGCCAGCAGACACTAGCAGATGTCAATGTGTGTCAGCAGCCGCTAGCAGGCATCAGCCCACAAGTGAAAATCTCCTCCATTGGCAGATGTCATAGCATGAATAAACCCTCCTCAAGGTTTCCCACTTCCCTTCCCTATCCCTTCCTCCCTGCAATAACTTGAGGCTGCACACCTCTCCTTCCCTCCTTTTTCCACCTCCAATGCCAGCATATGTCCACAAAAGGGCTCTGCAGATCTATGCAGGCCTATACAAGCCACTAGCAGACATTCATACAAACGTACGTCAATGGACTTAAACCTATGTGGGCCCACATAGGTCTGCACAGGGCACCAGCAGACATCTGCAGAGGCTTACGCAGGTCCACAAAGACTGGTTGGACCAAAAAAAAAAGGTGACTCTGATCTCTGTATGCCTGTGAGGAAGGAATTGAACCCCTGGCCTTGGAGAAGCCTCCAGCAATGGAACACATATTTAACTGTTGCACCACAGGTCCGTTACTAACAGATAGATTCCAAAAGTTAGATAACACAATGAATAGATGCCTACCTATGTTTCTGCAGGTCCTTGTATGGATTTTTTGAGATGGAAGAGAGATGGCATACTTCTCAAAAGAGTTTTCATAACTTGAAAGAGGTGTTGGCATCAGCAGCCATCAGCTGGCCATTGTGACCTGCTGGCATCCGTTGGCATCCATCACTATCTGTTGTACATCTGTCAGCATTCGCTGGATATCTGCTGGTATTTGTCGGCATCTACAGGAATTTGTCGAGTATGCCAATGAATGTAGCAGACGTTGGACGTCAGGTCAGGAAGGAGAAGGGAAGCGGGGTGCATGTGGTGGATGGGAGTAGCATGTGAGGTAGTGTGGAGAGTGGAGAGGATGGCACTGGGAAGAAAGAGGAAAAAGGGCGGAAGAGGATGCATGATTGTCCGCTATCTGCTGGTATGCCAGTGGACGGTAGCTGATGTCGGCATGTGAGCCAGCTGATGTCAGCAGTGCAATCAGTCCCAGTAGTTCAGTAGAATATTTGTTTATTAATATTCAATATTGTGTACAGTAATGGGTTCTACTCCCTCTACTCCACCTTAATGGGGTCTAATAGTGTGTTTTTATACAGGTGCATTTTTGCTCTACATGTACATTGTACTGACTTTTGGTAAGCATCTGTAGTCTAATAGAATATTGATACATTGATATTTCATATTGTGCACAAGAGGCAGGTTTGACTCCCACTAGTGCACATTAGAGCAGCAGGCTGCTGATGTTGCTAGCGTTAATAGGCTTCTACTTGGACTAAGCACATCAAGGGGCATATTGCAGGCCTATGGACACAGGCAATACTCGAGACCCTAGCAATCCTCTTGGATACAGGGATACCACAGATCTTAGCACTCAATTATAGGCGTTGTTTATCAGTTTAAACTACTACTATTAAGCCTTCAGCATATACCACTTATTGACTTTAGAAGATTGGGAAACCCAGAACTCAGAACACTAGCATGATGGCAGAAACGTGACTTTGACCAAACTCCAACCAGTTCTATAAAAGGGTTAGCATTAGGCACTGCCATTGGACAAGATACTTCAATCAGAAGTCTAAAAAATCAGCAGTGATAGAACAGGATATACTTTAGCCCAATATTTTATCTATCAAGAATTGATACCAGGTTTAGCGCCAACAGTAGAACTCACAGCATCTGTTGAGAATTTTCTGACCATACCCTGCAAAGGCCTGGCCAATCAGAATTACACTAAAAAGTAAGCAGACTCATACAAAGTTTAAATCAATTTAGAGTCACTGTGGCCAATGGGCTATAACATCATTGATTGCCGTTTCCCTATGTGTGCTGGTTGCTGTTGACAGGTTGCCGTTATCTGCAACCACAAGGAGAGGTGCTAATTGATAGCACTGCAAATAGACTTATTTTAAAAATATAGTAGTGCATAGTATAAAAAATAGCTACTCTGCATGTATACAAAACAACAAATCATAACCCTTGAGCATCCAAGTTACACTTAGCATTCAAATTGCACTAGCTTAGCCCAACGTCACCACCAAGTTGGGTGCTAACCTCATTTGTTTTGTCTTCATTGTTTACAGTGCCACCTATAGGCACGTTATACTGCGCTATTTGTTTCCATCTTTGTATCTTTGCTTAAGCTACAGCACTCACAGTTTGCTAGGTAGCATCTGAGGCACTATTTTCTAATGCATCGTCCTATCACATTCATTTGAGCATACCAGGACTCTGTCAGGACTCCTCCCCACTATGCATGCCAGGTGCTGTAAACAGCGTTGTACTGCGTATACATTCAATGCATCCAACCCAAGTTGGCATCATCAGCATCATGAATTTGATCTATTTAAAATTTCAGAGATTACTCAAGAAGTTTACATTGGATGCTTTTGCCCTAGCATGTGCAAGTTCCTCCATCCCAAACTTCTCAAGTAATTTCTGGAGTTTTGAATAGATCAAATAAATGACATTAGCAGACATTAGCCGACAATATATCATCAACTTATCACATGCACTAGAAGAAACACATGCACAAATTTCTCCATCCTATCTCTCTGCAGAAATCTTTGGAGTTTTGAACAAATCAAACTAATGATGCCAGTGGATGTCAGCAGCCTGTGGCTATTGTATAATGTGCACTAGCAGGAGTCAAACCTGCCTCTTGCATACAATATGAAATATTAATATATTAATATTCCATTGAACCACAGATGCTTACTACAATTCAGGACAGTATACATGTAGTGCACAAATAGAGAGTCAAGAATATTCTGTCATGAATGTTTCCACCACATGCACAACTCCAACCCATGTCACTGACCTAAAGTATGGAATGGTAGGTATTTCCAACCAATGAATATGTCAGATACTAGAGGATATTTCTATATCTAACACAATTCATTGCATGCAAACTGTCATCAAGGAAAGGTCAGGATCAGGGCTCTTGAAGGCCATGAGCGGAAAAAGGACATTCAGGAGCAAGAGTTTCTACAACTTGAATATCAACTAGATGTTGAACTTCCATCAGCGGATAGTGACCTGGGACATCTGGCAGTGCATCTGTCCATAATTTCAGATTTCCTAAGCAGACTTCAGAATGCCAGCCTTGATCAAATCATAAAAGAGGAAGAGCAACAGAAACCAGAGAATAATGTGCCAATAGAAGATATTCCAGAAAATCAGCCAGCTATGAACAGGTTCCATATAAACAGATATAATTGCTTTGAGAATCTAATACAATGGATTGTTCACACAACTGGAGTATACTATATCACTGTCATTTCATGTAAGTATTCTGAGATGGATATCTTGATAAAGGATACCATCTGCTCGCAGCTGGTCTCTAGTACATTTGATCGGACACAAACATATTTTACAATGGCTGTGCTAGATGACTTCCATCTGATGAATCTAAAATGCAAAGCATCTGCCTACCAGTACTGGCAGAAAATTGCAAGAATAACTTTCTCAATTGCATCTTCTGGTGAGGTGAATAACTTTTACCACAAGCTACAACAAATTTCTTGTTCATGGCAGTGGCTGAAAAAGTTGAAGTGGGCAGGCTTCGGCCATGATAAATTGAGGCACCCCATGGCGCTGGACCATGGTGAACTTGCATTGTCCCCAACCAGAAGTCAATCTTTCATCCAACTGAAAAGAAGATCCTGTCTGATAGAAGTTCAATTGTTCTTTAATGATGGACAGCAACTTCAAGGCAGATCACATCCAACATTCTAATCTTGCTCATAATATATAGCATTCAAAAGGCAGTGGTATGATAGCTAGGAGGAATGAGCTCACCTACTATCTCAAACATGCAAAGAAACAGCCAACGGTAAGTGACATTCTTTGACTCTATCTGTCTGCTATTTGCTCATTAATTCAATCCTGTCTGTTGGCTATCCACTAGACCTCTGTCTGTCCAGAGAGCTGCTTGTGAAAACACATTCAAAGCTATTGAAAAGGCCCTGATAATGAACAAGTCATGTGACATTACTGGTATTGTTGCAACAGCATATACATGGCATGGCTGCTTTGCTCCTAATAGTATAACAAATTTAACCCATGATGAAGGCCAGGTTTACACAGACTTTTCTATCATACAGGCAGTTAGAATCCGAGCTGGAATCCTCAGACGATGAGGAAAGCAAAAGGTTGCATTTGACCTTGTCTATCCAGTTACAGCTGGTGTTGGACCGATACCCATGGGTTGTGAAGGAATCGACGCAAAAGCGTCTGCAGCTTTATATAGTAAAGCACTTACAGTTGCTGGCTGCTAGGAGCCACGATGTACTCCGTGCAGATTCAAATAAATATATTGAATTGTTTGTGTGCATCTTCGAACTCAAAGTAGTGGAATACCTTAAGCATAAAGCGGCGTGAGGGTCAGCAGTCTCAACGGCTACTCCAGCCGACTCAGTAAAATGTGAGATGAGTGTGCGCCGACGAGCACCATTAATCACGGACGCGATGGAATTGCTCAATGTGCCTCGTCAGGTTAATGAGTCTCAGCAAGACTACGTTCGGCGTCAGAACGCTACAAACTGTCAACGCATTGTTAGCGGAGTGCTTCAGCAGGCATTGTCTGAGGTGGAGACTGTGACGACGACCCTGGCAGAGCCAGAGGCACTACTTGCAGTGCAGGAGGTTAAGACACCTCGTAAGCAAGTTACAATCAAGGAGGAGGTGGACGAAGTCCACATTCTTGAGGAGCAAACGTGACCACGACGCATAGTGCGACGCATCCACCTAGTGGACAACTGGAATGAACGTGTCAATTACCAGAGGATATACAACCAGGACTTGTGCGATCATGGTGAGTTGTTAATTGACGACCAGGGGGTAGTCTTTGAAGAGCGTGAGGGTGTAATGCCTGTTGATGATATGCAGCAACAATTCACGGCTTGGATGGCTGAACCAGACAGAGGTTCAGGTGGTAGTGATGGTAGTAGTGGTCACTACGAACGGAGGGAGCCAAGTCATCGCAATAACGATGGTGGAGGTCGTGATCATAAAAATAACGATTGAGACAATAATAATCGTCGTGATAGTGGCAGGCAGGCTGGTGGAGTACCAGCAGAGCCACAAGTAGGGCAACAGCCCACCCCATGGCCAGAATGAACGGCCAATGAACACCTGTTTCGCAGTCCCCAGGCATTTTTGATGCCCATGCCTCATGAATTGCGTGAGACTACGCTGGCAATGAATGAAGCGGTCAGGATCCATATGGATCATATGCATGACCATCTCACTTGTCTGGTGGATGACTCCCTTAGAGTCAGATTTAAGTTCCCTGCTGGGGTAAGTCCCCGTAAATCTGATGGTAAGCACATACGTGCGTACGCTGGAGGACATAGGTTCTCTCAACTGGAGGACTGGGCCATGGACGTGTGCTACCACCTTGCAGCCTGCTGCTATGGTGGAGACAACATGGACCAGGAGAGGATATTCGTGCTACACAAATTTATGGAGAGAGAGGCTCAGAATTGGTTCCGTCGCCATGTTCTCCACATTAATCGCGACAAACCGCATTGGACATTTAAAGAAGTTCTCATAGAACTGTACAATTGTTTCGTCAACGCTGCTACGATGCAGGAAGCCTGTGATGCCTTTAGAAAGGCAGTGTATGACGCTAAGACTGGCGTCCAGACCTTTTATAATGACCTGGTGGGTCATGCACAGAATATGGCTGTCTATCCAGACGAATACACTATTCGCAAGACATTCCTGGACGGAATACCCGCAGACATGAGGAGAGTGTTGATACGCGACGACAATTTGTCTCTGGAGGTCAATACTGTGACCGAATTTTTGGCATATGCTATCTGGTATGAGCAGTCGACACGGACGGCGAACCATTATGAGCAGCGGAGTTCCTGCCGAGGAACTGTGAACTGTCAGGCAGTGAAGGTGGAAATCTTTGTAGTACTTGGTTGCAAGTAGTACTGATAGTTCTGAGGCTTTCTTGAAGTCTTAGAAAGTGACCTCTAATCCACACTGGTGCTTGATGATAAAAACTTGATGTATTGGGTGCTTCACAGAATATCAAATATCCTGATGGGCAGAAGAAGGTTCTCAATAAACTCCAGCCTAAGTAGTTTACTCCCTGGGAACCACCGAGCCTTTGTCTACCAATAGACTTCCAATAAGAGATGCTCAATAAACTCTAGCCTAAGTGATTCACTCCCTGGGAACCACCGAGCCTTTGCCTATCAATTGCCTCGTTATTCTCTACTCTACTTGGACTATTTATACTAATTTTCCAGTGCACAGACCACCAGATCACATGACTTTTTGCTCTTGACCTCCCAGCATTTCTGACCTAATTTGTTGTTCCATTTTCCATTTTGGTGATGCATGTTTCAGTGCCACCATTCCATTTATCTCTTCCTTTCTCCATTCAATGCATGTTTCAGTGCCACCATTCTATTCATCTCTTCTTTCCTCCATTCAATGCATGTTTCAGTGCCACCATTCTATTCATCTCTTCTTTCCTCCATTCAATGCATGTTTCAGTGCCACCATTCCATTCATCCCTCACTTCCTCTATTCAATGCATGTGCCACCATTCTATTCATCTCTTTTGACATCCCTCCATGCTTCTTTCCCTTTCTCCTTTCAGTCATATCAAATTGGGGATTGTCAGATCAGATCTTGATCTAGATCATCACAATTTGATCCCCTTTTGTCACCTCTGCCAGCTCCCATGCTTCCCCTCCCCATAACAGTGGTTGGACTATTGTTGAGTTGATAGCTTGAGCTGGTCCCTGCCCTTTGTTCTGTACTGTCTGTGTATTTATTGGGATGTTTTTGGAGATATAATTTGTTGAGACTGCTACTAGGAGGCTTACAGTTTTCAGCCCATAATTAAATGTTTATTTTGACTTCTGGTGCATATTGTGTCCCTGACTGCTGGTACAGCATCGTATCACCTTCCTGGCCAAATGGACGGAGATGGAGAACAATCGCAATCTGTGATTCGTTGTTTGTAAGACAATCTCTGGAGGCCAACAGCCTCAATCAAAGCCTGCTAGACAATTGCCAGCAAAGGATAGTCGACCCTTTTCAGATCAGAATCAAATAGCACTGAGAGGAGTGGTGGCGCCTGCAGCACGTATGGCAGGCAAAACCGCTGGGGTTCCAGGAGCGGCCCAGAGAAGGCCTGCAGGAGATTCCTCAGCGTGCTACAATTGTGGCAGGAGCGGACATTTTGCTAAGGAGTGTCCCACCCCTCCTAAGGCACACATCCGAGCAGCCCATACGGCTGCGGCACCGAGCAATGTTGTCAGTGATGACGAGGACAATGAGATCGTCGACAAAACGGAGGAGGAGCTGCAAGTAGAGGCTGACGGGTCAGAAGTGGATGATGCCGAGAGCGTCCAGATTGATGGCGATGAATACGTTGCAGTGGACGTGTATGACAGTGACTATTATGCTTGTGAGGACAAGGAAGAACACCTGTTTGCACTGACTGAGTGCCGTGGAGATCAGCATGTCCGAATGAGACGCGTAACCCTGCAGAAGGCAACTAATAAGTTGCAGTGGCCACGCTATACTCCCAAGGAGAAGGAGTGCCTGGTCACATATGTTGATGTCAATGGACATCCGGCATGGACGTTGTGGGACTCCGGGAGTACCACTATGGGCATTATGCCCCAGTTTGCTCACGTCAATGCAATTCGCGTTCATGAACTGGAGGAGCCGCTGATGCTCCAGCTGGGGACTGTAGGGAGTTGCGCCATGGTGCAGTTTGGCATGGAAGTGAGAATAAAGACGTCAGGGACGTCGACGAGAGAATATGTGGATATAGCAAATTTTGATCGCTACGATATGATTATCGGTACGCTGTTCATGTGTAAGAACAAGGTGTCACTGGATTTTGTGAACAACACGGTCATAGTGAATAAAGTTGTGTTAAACAACACAGATGGTCAATTGAGGCGCTATCGCGCAACTGAAAAGCGGCGTGATGAACGCAACTGACTAGATGGTCGCAGGAGAGCGACTGTACAGGAGGTGGAGGATGAACAGGTCCCACCAAAAAGCCTGCCGGCAGACTCGCCGGCTATACTGATGTCTGAGGAAGAGTTTCAAGGAACTCTAAAGAAGGGGAAGCACCTGGATGTGATTGGGTGTATCAATGGAAAGCCTAAACAGGCTGTACAGTGCAAGAATGAGCGTGGTAGACGCGTGGTGGAGTTGCTGGAATGCCAGCCAACTAGCTCCTGAGTGAAGGTTGAGGATCTTGTCAAGGACGAGGTGAATAGTACAATGGGAACTGTGGGTAGCACTAGGTCGCTAATGGATCGACCAGTGCCTCGGCCAGGAGTGCAATGGGCGTATGACCCACGAATGCCACGGGAGTGGAATGAGTTGGTAGCGTCAATGGTGACGCAGGCTATGGGAAGGGTGCAGGCGACTCAGACAGGAGAAGTGTACCATCACGCACGAGAGGACGAGATTTCTGAAACATCGGATATTGTATTTGATGGACTCTCACTGAAAGCGAGAAGCATGCAGTCGTCGGCAAATATGACAAGGAAACAACCAGTTGTAAGGTTGAATCTGGGAGATCTCACGGAGGAGCATGTACATGCCTTATGGAAGTGATTTGAACCAAAGGTTCAACCACGTATAGCACACGTAGCCTAAGGAAAAGGTAAGGCTGTGAGCCTTACAGAGGATGATATTCCTCGATTGCACCAGCAATGGCAACTGGAGTTTGCTGATATTGTCAATGGAACGAAGGAAGAGCTTCCTCCATGGCGGGAGGTTAATCATGAGATTAACCTCATTGACAATAACAAGCAGTACAAATATCATTTGCCTCGCTGCCTGCGAGCACTACAGGATCAACTTCGTGAAAAGACGAATAGATACATAAACGCAAAGTGGTGGGAACCATGACCAGCAGTGCAAGCTGCACCATTACTTTGTATTCCCAAGAAGGATGGAATGTTAAGGACTGCATTGGATGCGCGACAGCGCAATGATAATACAGTCAATGATGTGACACCTCTTCCAGATCAGGAAGTAATACGAGAAGATGTCGCGACAGCGAAGTATAGGTCGAAAATCGACCTCACAGACATGTATGAACAGGTTCGCATCTATGAAGAGGATATACCAAAGACGCTGTTCTCGTCCCTGATGGGGACATTTGTGAGTAACATCATGCAGATTGGTGATTGTAATGCACCGGCGACATTTCAGAGGTTAATGACCTCAATCTTCCGAGATGTAATCGGAAAGTTCATGCACGTCTATTTAGACGATATATTCATATTTTCTGACTCCATTGAGGAGCATGAGCAGCACCTACGAGTCGTATTTGAACAGCTACAGAAGGCCAGTCTCTATCTCAAATGGAAGAAGTGCGAGTTGTACACAATGAGTATAGATTGTCTCGGTCACGTCATTGACGAGAAGGGCATTCATCCGGATACAGATAAGCTCGACCAAATTCGAGAGTGGCGTACTCCACACACATATAATGATATCCAACGATTTGTCGGACTGGTGAACTATATTGGCAACTTCTTGCCAGACATTACTGCATACACCGGGCCACTTATGGCCATGACCCAGAATGGGTCACCGTTTCATTGGATACCACTGCATCAGCGGTGTTTTGAGATGATTAAGCGCATATGCGCAAAAACGCCAGTCATCCGGCCAATTGACTCACGCATCAACGAGCCCATCTGGCTCATTTGTGATGCGTCAAAGACTGGGGTTGGGGCCATGTTTGGCCAGGGTAAAACGTGGCAGACTTGCCAACCAGCGGGATTTATGTCCTGTAAATTCACTGCTGCTCAGCAGAATTATGCTGTGCATGAGTTAGAAACACTTGCCATCTTGGAAGCCCTCCTAAAGTGGGAGGATAAACTGATGGGATATAAGATCCACATTATTACGGATCACAAAGCACTAGAGTTCTTCAAGACTCAGGTGCACCTGTCTCCGCGACAATGTCGCTGGATTGACTACATGTCACGGTACCAGTTCGACATCACCTATGTAAAAGGTGAATTGAACAAAGTCGTGGATTGCCTGTCTCGATATTTCGAGAGTGATACTCGAGATGACGTCCATGACGTGCATGACTATGTCCAGGCAGACAAACGTATTGACCCAGAGGGCAAAGATTTGCCTCTGCATTGATTCCATGAAATCAGGGAACATAGGGTCGAGCTATGTGCCATGCGAGCGCAGGAAACACGTCGCAGTAAGCGACTGCACG
>QGOA01006570.1:0-17234 GCA_003313075.1 Termitomyces sp. MG16
GTAAATTATCTTATAGATCTAGTAGATTATGTTTTTGTTATCATTATTCTTTTACATTTATAGCTTTAAATATAATGCAGCACAGAACTGCTCATTTTTATATAAGTTAAGCTCATGGTTTAAAGCTATTGCAGAAAAATTAACATCAATCTCTTCTGAAACTCTTCTTTTTGTAGCAAATCAATAAGAAAAAGATTGTAATTATCAATCATTTTCAGATGAGGAAAAACAAGTATTTACTCTTTTTAAAGAAGTTAATACTATTGCTTCTTATATGTCTAGTACTCAAGCATCAAAAATAAGACATTAGTAATAATGCCAACCATGATTGAATGTGCTAGACATTATACAGTACAATGCTGTCTCTAGTGTCTGACGTACATAGAATGTAAGGAGTTTTGACAGAGTCCTGGTATGCTTAAGCAAATGTGATAGGATAATGCACTAGATAATAGTACCTTTGATGCTATCTAGCAAACTGCAAGTGCTGTAGCTTAGGCAAAGATATTGTAAAGAGAAAGAATAGCACAATAAAATATACCTATAAATGGCACCACAAATGACAAAGATGATAAAGACAATGCTAGCGCTTAACTTAGTAACAAAGTCAGATCAAACTAAAATGCTAAGAGTAACTAAATGTTTAATAAATTATGATTCATTGTTATTTATATGTAAAGTAGCTATTTTATATACTATGCACTATTGTATTTTTAAAATGAGTCTATTTGCAACATTATCAAGTAGCATCTTGCCTCATAGTTACAGCTAACAGCAACTTGTCAATGGCAACCAATAGTATAATAGCTCATTGGCCAAGACACCTTTAAACTAACTTAGAATTATATGAGTCTGCTTATTTTTTAATATAAATCTGATTGGCCAGGCTACTTCAAAGTATGATTGAAAAATCCTCAACAGATGCTATAAGTGCTAATATTGGTGCTAAACATTGTATTACTTTCTAGTTAAAATGTTGAGCTTCAGTATATTCAGTCCTATTGTCATTGATTCTTTATTCTTGTGATTGAGGTGCCTTGACAAATAGCAGTGCCTAAGGCTAAGCTTTTTTAAAATTAATCAGGATTGGATTAGAGTCATCTCTCTATTGTTATGCTAGCATTATGAGTTCTGAGCCTGCTGAGTCCTCAAAGTCAATATATAGTGGATGCTGAATATCTGATAAATAGTGGTTGAAACTAGTAAAGAAATACAAATCTAGTAGAAGATGCCAGCATATGAAGACAATCAGCAAGCTGTCAGCACTCTTCTAGATCTCAAAACACATCTAGGTATAGCAGATAGCTAGAGAAGAGATAACCTGATGAAGATAGACTTCTCTTTTTATATGGCAGGCAGACTCTGCCAATCAAGGATAGATAGGATTTACATAGCTGAAACACTATGAAACTATATGCACAACTGGAAATTAGAATGCACAGGTTTGAATACAGACCATCTAATTGTCTCTATAAACATGCTAAATCTGATATAGCTGGCATTGGGGAAGAGCAGATATGCTATCTCAATCAGCCTAATAGAGCATGATAAACTAATTGACATTCTGGAAGAAACAGGCAGCAAGTACCTGGAACAAATAAAAGAGCTGGGTGATGAGATGTCAGAAACACTTAACCTGCAGCTAATCCACAAGGCCTTCAAAGACAAAATTCTGTTCAAGATCAGAAAGTACTTTAAGATAAAGACAGCCAAAATAAAGAAGGAACTGGAAGCCCTGGCAAAGAACAAAGATAAATTGATAAACAACAGAGAGCTTAGCAAAGAAGAGAGATGTATGGAAGCAGCCTTCCTAGATGACAGAATAAAACAACTTGAGAAGTAACATTTCACTAAAGCAAAGAACACAGTAGCATTGAGTTTCTTTATATATGGCAAGATGCTCACTAAGCCATGGATAAATATGAACAAAGATGCAAAGCTACAAGATACAATAGCTGCACTGAAAAGGGCATTCAGAAAAGAACCTGTGCTTGAGTGCAGTTTGGTCAAGATAGCAAAAATGGCAAGGGCCTACCATATAAAACTCCAGGAAGAGGATGTGCCATAAGATGATGGTGACCACCAAGCAAAAATAAAGAAAGTTCTCTCCACAGTGAAAAAAAAAGTTACACAAGAACAGAGTAACCAGATTAGAGGAGGAGATACAAAAAAGCAAAGTGGAGAATGCTGTGAGCCAGCTACTAAATAGTAAAGTGGCAAGTCTAGATAGTATTCCACAGAAAATGTAGAAGACACTGCAAAGCAGATTGAGCAAAGGATAAAAAATGAAGAGCCAGGTTTTGACCTGGCCCATATGCTAACATTAGTGTTCAATGACATCATGAAGAACAGTGTAGCCTTATGCACCAATTTTACTGAGGAGTGGATGTGCTCAATTTATAAAAAAGGAGATTAGACAAAAATAGGAAACCATAGGCTAATAACAGTTCTGAACATGGACTTTAAGGTCCTGACAAAGCTTATTTCAACATGAATAGGCAAGATAGCAAATAAAATAATATATGAGGACCAGGCAGGCTTATTGAAAGGGAAGTGCATAGAAGACCAAACTGAACTAGCACACCTCATGATTAGAAAATGTAAAGAACAAGCAGCTAATAGTATGATAGTCTGTCTAGATCAGGAGAAAGTGTATGATATAATTTTACACCCTTTTATATAGGCTTTACTACATAAGTTTGATTTTCCAGAAACTCTTATCTGGATAGTGAGAGCTGTATAAAAACACTAATATAAGGGTGATGCTGAATAGAGAATTAAGTAAGCCCTTTAAGGTGATCAGAGGGGCATGTCAGGGTGATCTGATGTCCTGCCTACTTTTCAATATTGCAATTGAGTCCCTAGCCCAAATGCTGAGAAGCTCAAAGTTTTCAGGCTTCAAACTCTGGAACCAGCTCAAAAGACTGATAGCAACCCTCTTTGTCAATGACACAACAGTTTATATGTCAGAAAAAGACGAATTCAAAGACCTAAAGAAGATACTAAGCAAATGGTGTGGTGCTTTGGAGGCTAAATTCAATATTTCAAAAACAGTAATCATCCCTGTAGGGTCACCAGAGTTCCACAGAATGCTAATTTCCACAAGAAGATCAGTGCAGCATGGATCAAAAATTCTGAATGAAATACACATAGCACAGGATGGCAAGGCCATGAGGCTTTTGGGAGCCTTTATAAGAAACAGAATAAAGAAGAACAGTATATGATCCTCCACAATTGAGGCAATTGTAAATAACCTTGAAAGATGGAATAGAAGTAGACCCACAATAAAAGGAAAAAGACTCATAATTAGTATGGTAGTAGATGGCAAGACACAGTATAGGATGACTGTGCAGGGAATGCCTAAACAGGTAGAGACAAAACTGATTAAAATAATCTGTAATTTTGTATGAGGAGAAGGCAGCTACCCAACAATTGGCCTAGATACATTGTGTCTCCTACACAAGAAAGAAAAAAAGAAAATACTGGATCTAACGCTCTATAATAAGACAATTGAGCTGATAAAAGTAAAGTGTTATCTAAACCTAGGTCTAACTAAACCTGTGTGGGCCTTAATTGTGAATGAAATCATACAAAGATAGCTAGCAAAGAAATGGCAAAAGGCAGTGGATACAACTTTTCAGAACTTTTTCCTCCAGTATCTAGACATAGATGGAGAAGGGCTGATAGAACTCTATACAGGATCAGTGCATCAATGGCAGGCCATGGCAGCACAGTGATGATGCCAACTGTGGTTGGGTGCACTGGATATATATGCAGTACAATGCCATCTCCAGCACCTGGCATATGTAGTTGTGAGGAGTCCTGACAGGGTCCCAGTGTGCTCAAGCAGATGTCATAGAACAATGCACTAGATGATAGTGCCTTGGGTGCTACCTAGCAAATGGTAAGCGCTGTAGCTTAAGCAAAGATAAAGAGAAAAAGATGAGTAGCACAGCATAATGTGCCCGTAGGTGGCACTATAAACAACAAAGACAAGATAGATGAGGCTAGCACCCAACTTAGTGACAAAGTCAAATAAAGCTAGCGCAATTTGAATGCTAAGTGTAACTGGGTGCTCAAAAGGTTACGATTTGTTGTTATGTACATGTGAAGTAGCTATCTTATATATTATGCGCTACTGTGTTTTTCAAGATAAGTCCATCTGCAGCGCTACCTTCTAGCACCTCTCCTTGTGGTTTCCTCTAACAGTGACTTGTCAACAGTGACCCATTGCACATGGATGATGGCAACCAATGGCATTATGACTCATGGCAACCAATGGTGACTCTAAATTGACTTAGAATTATATAGGTCTGCTCACTCTTAATATAGTTCTGATTGGCCAGGCTGTTTCAGAGTATGGTCAGAAAATCCTCAACAGACACTGTGAGCGCTAATGTCAGCGCTACTCATTGTACTAGTTCCTGACAGGTCCAGATGTCGGGTTTTAGTATATCCTGTGGAATCAAGAACATCTCCTGGGAGCCACAAGAGAATGTCCATGCCCCTGCCTTGGTCCAGGAATTCTATCAACAGCATCCCAATACTCCCTGGGCAATCAGAGGCCTCTATTCTCTTTCCAAGGTAGACCAGGCCATCCAGAACTACTTCTATCCAGCACATTGAGATGCCACACTCTAGAGGGGGAGTGATGTCAGGGGACTCCTCATTTCTTCCTTTTCTCACTCCTTATCTCTTCACTCTCTCTTCATTCATTCTCTTATTTCTTCTGACATTATTTCATTTTACTGTTTCCATTCTTTCAACACTATTTGTTAGTACTACTCTCAGCTTTTGAGATGCTCTGGTTCTTTAGCTACCATTCAGACAAGTATGGGCTCTTCAGCACCGCTTCCAGACTGCTTATATAAGCCAGAGTTTGCCTTTCTGACTTCTAAAGTCCGGAGTTTTCCTGCCTTGTTTGCACAGTTGTTTGGTTAGTCAATTTTTGAGTTTTTAAGGTTTGTACTGTACAGTTGTTTCCCATGCTTCAGAAGCCCCAGAAGCATCCAACCTGGCATAGGAAATCCCTAGACTTGTTCTCTTTAGATCTCCCTCTGCCAGGTGAGTAGTTATTATTATATTGTCAGTACATACTCTAATACACTTTGGATCTCCCTCTGCCAGCTGTGTGACTGAGCCACAGCCTCTAGAGATCACCCTTACAAACATTTTTAACAGGAGGAATTTCCATGACAATGGGAAAGGCAGGAGGAGTAGAGGTCCTAGTATCTGGATCAACAAGAATATAAGACACCTAAAAATTAATGACTCAGGGTTCTGCACTGGGATCATGCTAACAAGGGTTAGCAGCAAGTGGGGGAGTAACTTGAAGAAGAACGGCATGCACCACCAAGAGTTCATCAACATTGGAGATAATGGCTCAGGAGAATCTTCATCGTCATTCTCTCCTTTAGCATCTCTCTCAGTATCCTCTCCTTTATTAGAGGATGGCTCAGCAGTGGACAAAACAACAGGAATAGCAGACAATAACTCATAGCGCTTATTACTTACATTTCAGTAAAGCAGGATGGTGAGGAGAATAGATGAAGAAAGCTGTGATGGTAGTACTATCCTGAGTAGTAGAGAGCACTAAGCTGGCTTCACTAATAACAATAGGTTGGTGGGCGGCCACCAGTTCACATTGTTGCCATACAAAGTCTCTGGCATTGCAAACTAATGTAACATGCTTGTAGTTCTTCTGCATACTGGTGTCCTTACCTTGCTCACAAGTATGAATACCATCAAAGACACAACTACATCTTAACACATCACATTGGTAACAAAAAAAAGAGGCAGTAGGAAACAGCAGCTCTCCTAATCATTCTCTGACCAATATTGATGATACTAAAATTGGAGTTAGCAATGTCATTAACCATAAAAAACAAAGATTTACTGTGCCAACCTTGGTTCAAAATGCATGATGTTCCTGAGGCAAAATGGTAATTTTCTTCTTAGCACTGAAAACTTAATTGCTGTAAGTATAGGCATGATCCACCCAGTCCAGTGGGATCTGGTTATGTAACAAGACACATAATGTGTTGTCATCAGAAAAGTTCCATGCCTGCTTGTCAGGCACGTGAACTTGATGGATCTTAAGCTTTGGCCCATGTTGGGGCTCAAATGGTTGCTCGGAAAACATTGTGTCATATGAGGCAATCGCCTCATAGTACAGTCCCAGACAGGCCATGACAAGGGTCATGCGCTGAATAATCACAGGTTTGGCTGCGCTATTTATGCAGAGAGCTTGACACAATGCAAACTCAAAGAGGGTTTGCCAGTGCATACAGTAAGCGTGGTCCACTGTGATGCCCTGATAAGTGTTCTCCAGTCTGGGGCGACCAAAGATTAGCATGTACTGCGCTAGCTGATCCAAGTCAAACAGCGTGGCTGGGTCTTGAGTGCGCATTATGCACAGTGCTGTGGAACCATCTTCTTTCATGCGCAGAAAGTGTCCTGGAATGTGTCATTGCTCCACAAGAGCAAGGTTATCAGGACCCTGCATTGGGTTGATGAGGTCTTGATATTGAGGCTTTTTCATCAGGAGCTGCATGGTTCGATCATGCAGAGCCTCAACTGTTTACTGTGCAAACATCTGGAGCTCCATGATCAACATATATGCAACAATTCTCTTGCGACATGGAATGTGAATGTTCATATAGTATTTATAGAGCTGGTCCAGCTCTAACAGAGTGTGGGGAAGACCGCATGGGATGTGCTTGTACACAATTATGCCCAAGATGTGGGCACACTGGCCAGAGGCATACCCATACAACACCACTCTATTGGCGTCAGCTCCCATCAGCACTGTATTTGTGGCATACAAATAGTATGTGCAATGGCTGAGTGCTCCTCTGAAGCACAAATTCATTCACTCAATATCAAGCAGCCCCCACACTTTTACCCCCAAGCTATTGGGGATTCTCTCTGAGAAATCATCCTCAGCCTTATATTTCAGGGCCTGCAACTCCTTGGCATAGTTTGCCTTCTTCTTTGCAATGTGCTTATTGCACAATACTCATTGGAATCTGTCCACTGCTGATTCCCCCTCCTTTCTGTCCTCCTCCTGCTCCAAGCTCAACTCTCCATAATTGCTCTCATCAGACAAGGACGCAACTGGTGCTTTGCCTTTTCCAGGCATAGTTTTTCTTCTCAAAGTTGCCACCAGACCATCATATTGTTCCGGTGTGTGGGGGTCTGGGGTCAAGACGACCATGGGGTAATGTTCTGGCAGGGCCGGTACAAACATTGGCAGCATAAACAACATCTGGACTTCTTCCACTTGTGTGGGAATGCCAGCAGGGAAGGCTATAACCTCCAATTTAGAGGCATCGAGAGGCGGCTTGTGGCCGCAATGCTGATAAAATGGCCCTGACTTTGCTGGGACAGACGAAGTAGTTTGTGGCTGAGCCACCAGAAGGGCAGGCAGATTTTGTGCCAGAGTTTTCCCTCCTGACTCAGCACAGGATGTACTATAAATTTGTGCCCAGAACACTGTGGTAACAGGTTTGGACCCCATAGGTGGGGCCTGAGACAATGTGAACTCCTGCTGACCCAGGGACAGGTTGGCCAGAGGCTCACTGACAATAGCCAGTAACTCTGACTGGGCCTGAGGGGCCACAGCGGATAGCTGCAATGATGAAGCAATGGGCTGAGCAGGCTGCTCCAGGCATGCTGGTTGCGCTGCTGATATCATCCTAGCCCGTGGAGGCTCAACTAGTCAGACAGGCTGATATCTAGCCCTCTTGATCTCAGCAGGTGGTTCCTCAATAGACAAAACTTTTGCGTTTAGCCATGCGATCAATCTGTTCCAGCACTGATACACACTGCCTTTTCATCAGCTCGATCTGGTCAAGCAACCTCTCCATTATGACGACAGCCAAACTGTCCTGCAAAAAAGACGCAGTTGCAGGAACTGGCTGTCCTGCTGCTTCCAAATGGCTGAGGAGTGTGTCTGACACTGCTGAGTCCTGCACTTATGGTGCACATTCTATATATGGCTCTATCGTGGGCTGATATGCCCATGGTACAGATGGCAGTCCTGTCACTGCACCCACATACATTGGAATCAACGTATGCGAGCATGCTGGTGGTACCTGATAGTAGCGCTCTGAGCATGTACTGTCCTCTAGGCACTCATAGCACCCCTCATCATCGACCTCTATCTCTTGTGAGTAGAGGGGAGTCTGATACAGAAGCAGTTCTTCATGGCCTGGATAGGCCATGCCCGCTGGATAGTATTGGCCCACTGCCAGATATGACAGCTGCCCCTGGTAGTTGGAAGAATAATGTTGCATTTGCATATTTGGGAGTCTCCCCCCGCCACTAGAGCCTTGCAGGCTCTGATCACTCTTTTGCAGCCCCCAATAGGCCATTGCAAACAACACGTTAGCAATGTGTATTAGGACTTAGGAGGAGAAAAGAAGAAAAAAAAAATCTCCTAACTCTACCAGTGGTGTAAACAACCACAATTACCTGCCACCTGGTTTTTCACCAGCAATCATAGTTCTATAAATAGCCACAATTAGTAGCCACCTGGTTAGTTACTGGCCATCAAAGTAGACTTTGTCTACATTTCACCACCACATGCACGTTATGTGTATTTTGCTAGCTGTTGAGGGCATTTCATGTCTTGCAGCTCTAGATATCTGTCTATTGCTGCAAGATCTTTGCAGTTCACTAGCGGTTCCCAGATAGTATCACCTAAGCTCCACCTTACCTTGAATTTGAAGTTTCCTCCTATCTACCTATGACCTATGAGGTCATCTACAAACCATTCCTGGTCATCACCAGTTCCAAAGTCATGCAGCTCCAGGGTTGCACAATTAGGAAAGAGTGCATCACTATTGGCTAAGTACGGTTGCAGCAGCAGTACATGGAACTTAGGCACTATCCTGCATGCCTGCAATGCATGGGGTAGTTTCAACACGTAGTTAGACCTGCTCAGCTCAGCCTTGAGGACCCTATATGGTCCAATCCACTTTGGACATAGCTTACTTGCTCTGCCTTTTGACAAGTTCAAGTTCTTTGTTAAAAGGTACACTAGGTTCCCTTTCTCAATGTCTGGAACATCATGCCTGCAATTATTTGCATGTTTTGTCTGCTATACGCACGATTCTATAATTGCATCATGGGCATCCACTAAGTTTCTTAGCACAATATGCGCAAACTGCTTCACTTCAATATGAATAGCTTTGTTGGTGCAAAGTTCATGAACATGGATGGCATATAGCCATTATTGAGTTCAAAGGGTGAATACCCCATGGTTTCAGATATGCTCGTGTTTATCACAAATTTGATGAGTGGACATCTATCCATCCAGTTTTTTTCTGATCAGGACGGACAAATACTCGCAGTATTTGTGCAATATTTCTATTTGCCCATTCTGTCTGGCCATCCATTTGCAGATGAAACGACATTGACATGAGCAACTTTGCCTCAAGCAGCTTGTGCAGCTCCTTCCACCATTTGGAAGTAAACTTAGCATCCCGATTGCTTACAATTGAACTTGGCAATCTATGAAGGTGTACTATCTCCTTGAGATAGATCCAAGACAAGTCCGAGGCTGTCATGGTTGTCCTCAACAGGATGAGATGGACCATACTGGTCATTCTGCAGATTACTATTCAGAGGTAGTCAAAACCCTTCGACTCTGGGAACAGACCTATAAAGTCTATCCTGATAGAGTCCCAGGGTTTGACCGGAATTAGAAGTGAGTGAAGCTTCCCTGGCAGTTTCAATGTCGATACTTTCAACTGTTGATATAGCTCACATGTCAAGCAGAATTGACTTATTTTCTTGGCCATTTGTGGCCACCAGTACCAGCATCGCATATAGTCCAATGTTTTCTGAGTTCCAAAGTGGCCCACTACTCTGTGGGCCTAGTTCAGGATAGTCATGATCAATGACCTCTTCTGGAGAATGCAGATGACTTTGGACCCAGTAGGTCTGGTAAGATAGACAAGCTGCTGCTCCACTTTGAAGTGCAGATGTATGTGGATATTGTTCAGAATCTCTAAGAAGAGATTGTCATCCTTGTATCCTTGCTGGATATGTGTGCAAAATTGCACATTGCCTAGGTTGATTGGCATGGGATGATGGTTATGCAACTCCAGTGTCTGTTGGAAAGCCATCTTTGCACTGCTAAGAGGCACCTCTTGTCTCATTTCTTCACCTGGCTGAGGGACCTCATGATCCACCAGCATCTGAGCCTCAATATCGTGAGCTTCTCGCTATTCTTGCAGTTGCTTGCTGCAACATGATTCCTGCGCTTGCATGGCATGTAGCTCAACTGTATGTTCCTTAATTTCATAGAACCTATGTAGGGGCAAGTCTTTGCCCTCCGGGTTGATGTGTTTGTCCACCTGAACATAGTCATGCACATCATAGATGTCATCTTGAGTATCACTCTCAAAATATCAAGACAAGCAGTCTGCCACCTTGTTTAATTCACCTTTTACATAGGTGTTGTCGAACTGATATCATAACATGTAGTTGATCTAGCAATGTTGTCATGGTGATAAGTGCACTTGAGTCTTGAAAAACTTGAGTGCCTTGTGATCTGTGATGATATGGATCTTATATTCCATCAGCTTATCCTCCCACTTTAGGAGGGCTTCCAGGATAGCGAGTGTTTCTAACTCATGTACAGCATAGTTCTGCTGTGCAGCAGTGAACTTATGGGACATAAATCCTACTGGTTGGCATGTTTGCCATGTTTTACCTTGGCCAAACATGGCTTCAACCCTGGTTTTTGATGCATTGCATATAAGCCAAATGAGCTCGTCCATGTGTGGATCAATTGGCTGGATCACTGGCATTTTCATGCAAATGCACTTAATTATCTCAAAGCACTGCTGATTCAGTGGTCTCCAGTGAAAAGAGGACCCATTCTGGATCATGGCTATCAGTAGCCCAGTGTATGCCATGATATCAGGCAAAACATTACCAATATAGTTCACTAATCCAACAAATTGCTGGATCTCATTATATGTGTGTAGAGTACGCCACTCTCAAATTTGATCGAGTTTATCTGTATCTGGGTGAATACCCTTCTCGTCAATGACATGACCAAGACAGTCTATACTAGGTGCATACAACTCGCACTTCTTCCATTTGAGGTAGAGGCTGGCCTTACATAGTCATTCAAACACGACTTGTAAATGCTGCTCATGCTCCTCAATAAAATCTGAAAAGATAAATATATCATCTAAATAGACATGCATAAACTTCCCAATTACATCTCGGAAGATTGAAGTCATTAACTTCTGGAATGTCACTGGTGCATTATAGTCACCAATCTGCATAATATTGCTCACAAATGTTCCCATCAAGGATGAAAACAGCATCTTTGGTATATCTTCTTTGCATATGTGAACCTGTTTGTATGTATTTGTTAGGTTGATTTTCAACCTATATTTCGCTGTGGCAACATCTTCACATATGACTTCCTGATCTGGAAGAGGTGTTACATTCTTGACTGTATTATCATTGTGCTGTCATGCATCCAATACAGTTCGTAATGTCCCATCCTTCTTGGGAATACAAAGTAAAGGTGCAGCTTGCACTGTGGGTCGTGGTTCCCACCACTTTGCATTTATGTATCTGTTTGTCTTTTTATGAAGCTGATCCTGTAGTGCTTGCAGACAGCGAGGCAAATGGTACTTGTACTGCTTATTATCGTCGATGAGATTAATCTCATGATTAACCTCCCACTATGGAGGAAGTTCTTTCTTTGTCCTGTTGACAATATCAGCAAACTCATGTTGCCATTGCTGGTGCAATTGAGGAATATCTTCCTCTGTAAGGCTCACAGCCTTACCTTTCCCTTTTGATATGTGTGCTATACGCAGCTAAACCTTTGGTTCAAATTGCTCCTGTAAGGCACATATGTGCTCTTCTATGAGATTCTCTAATTCAACCTTACGACTGGTTGCCTCCTTGCCAATCTTGTCATATTTGACAATGATTGCACGCTTCTTGCCTTCAGCAATACCCCATCAAATACAATATCTGACATTTTGAAAATCTCGTTCTCCCATGCATAACAGTATACTTCTTCCATCTGGATTAACTGCACTCTTTCCATAGTATGCATCACCATTGACACTACCAATTCATTCCACTCTCGTGGTATTCATAGATCATATGCCCATTGCACTTCTGGCCAAGGCACTGGTTGATCCATTAGCAACCTCGTGCTTCCCACAGTTTCTATTGTACTATACATCTCATCCTTGATGAGATTCTCCATCCTCACTTGAGAGCTAGTCAGCTGGCATTCCAGCGACTCCACCACATGTTTACCATGCCCCATTCTTATGCTGTGTAGCCTAATTAGGCTTTCTCTTCATACACCTATCTGCATCCAGGTGCTTCCTCATCTTCAGAGTTCCTTGAAACTCTTCCTCAGTCATCAGAATAGCCAGGGTGGGATGTGCTCGTCTTCTGCCTCCTGTATAGTCACTTTCTTGCGACCATCTAGTCAGTTGTGTTCATCACACTGCTTTTCAGTTGCATGATAACGCCTCAGACGACCATTCATGTTGTTCAACACGACTTTCTCTGCCTTCAAAGGCACACCATTCACAATGACCATGTTGTTCACAAAGTCCAAGAACACCTTGTTCTTATAAATAAACGGCATACCAATTATCATATCATAGCAATCAAAATTTGCTATGTGTGGACCACGTACTCCTTGGTCAACGTCCCTGATGTCTTTATCTTCATTTTAGCACTAAACTGCACCATGGCATGACTTCCTACAGTCTACTCCTTCAGCTCATAAACACGAATTGCATTGATGTGAGCAAACTGGGGCATAATGCCTATAGTGGTACTCCCTGAGTCCCACAACATCCATGCTGGATGTCTGTTGACATCTACGTAGGTAACCAAGCACTCCTTTTCTTTGGAAGTATATCATGGCTGCTGCAACTTATTAGTTGCCTTCTGCAGTGTGACATGTCTCATTTGGACATGTTGATCTCCATGGCACTCAGTTAGTGCAAACAAATGCTTGTCCTCATTGTCACGAGTGTAGTAGTCACTGTTGTATACATCCACTGCAACATATTTGTCACCATCTATCTGGATGCTCTCACTTCTGAGCCTTCAGCCTCCATGGCGACCTCCTCTTCCTTGTCATCACTGACGATGTCACTGGGGGCTGCAGCCATATGGGCTGCTTGGATGTGTGCCTTGGGTGGGACAGGACATTCCTTAGCAAAATGTCTGGCCCTACCATAGTTGTAGCATGCTGAAAGGTCCCCAGCAGGCCTTCTCTGAGCCGCTCCAGAAACCCCAGTGGGTTTGCTCACCAAGCGCGTTGCAGACGCTACACCGCCTCTAGCTGCTACTTGGTTTTGACCTGAAAAGGGTCAACTATCTTTCACTGGCACATATCCAGCAGGCTTGAATCGAGGCCATTGGCCTCCAGAAATTGTCTTGCAGATGACAAATCATGAATTGTGATTGTTCTCCATCTCTGACCATTTGGCCAGGAAGGTTCCCACCTTCACTGCCTGACAGTTCACAGGTTCTTGGCATGAGCTACGCTGTTCATAATAATTTGCAGTCTATGTCAACTGCTTATAACAAATGGCATACGCCAAGAATTTGGTCACAGTATTGACCTCCAGAGATAAATTGTCATCATATATCAATGCTCTCCTCATATCTGCAGGTATTCTGTCCAGGAATGTTTTGCAAATTGTATATTCATCTAGATAGATGGCCATATTCTGTGCATGACCCACCAGGTCATCATAAAATGTCTGAATGCCAGTCTCAGCATCATACACTGCCTTTCTAAAGACATTCTGAGCTTCCTGCATTGTTGCAGCATTGACAAAGCGGTTATACAGTTCTATCAGGACCTCTTTAAACGTCCAATGTGATTTGTCATGATTAATATGAAGGACATGGCAGCAGAACCAATTCCAAGCCTCTCCTTCCATAAATTCGTGCAATACGAATATCCTTTCTTGGTCCATATCATCTCCACCATAGCAACATGCTGCCAGATGGTAACAGACATCCATGGCCCAATCCTCCAGCTGAGAGAACCTATGCCCTCTAGCATATGCATGTATGTTGATAGGACCCCATACAGGATCAGCGCATCAACAGCAGGCTACGGCAATACGGCACAGGTCCAGGATACCTTAGCGCACGCTAACTAACCAATTTTGGCAATATTTGACGGCCACGCACGGCAAGAAGCAGATCCAATCAATGATAGCGCCGATGGCAGACAGAATGACAACTGACAGATGGCATCAGTCACTGACGACAGCGCTTAGGGAGAAGCCTGATGATCTATCAAAAACTGACGGACAGCTTGGTGTTTGACCTTGGCGTCTGACATCACTTAGTGCCTCAATTTGGCGCCTGACATTGCTAAGCATTTGGACAGACAGAAGGGTGATGGACTGATGGTTTAGTTTCGCGACCTGCTGCCTGGCGTTGCTAAGGTTCTTGAATGGATGGTAGGGATCTGAAACTGTTGGAGCTACCCCTATAAAATTTTCTAGTTTACCGCACTTTGGCGTCATTGGCCACTGGCGACGGTGAACTCATTGTAGTATAAAAGTACTTACCGACTTGTAAATTGAACAATAGACCAGAGTTTCTTGCTCCCCTTACTTCAGTCTTCCTTACGCTCAAGACCTCATTTACAGTCGGCAACGTCGCACTCGTCGGCAGTTGCAGACTATCACTAGCCTTCGACCTATTCGCACCTTGCAGCTACGGCAGGCACTTACAACGCTTAGACTTTGCTAAGCTTACCGCGCTCTTGCCACTCATATTGCCATGTTCACTTACCACTCTCTTCATAGGCACTTTACCTTAGCGCGTTATGCTTGCCGACTCCCTTACCGACTTTTCCTCATTTTCATAGGCGCATTCTCTGGGACCTGCCCAGGACTCCTCACATCACTTATAGCGCGCCCAACGTAAGCTATTGGTATGGTAACACTATAGTTATATTTGTTACTGACCAAACTTTGGGCGTCATCAATGTGCTTACTGTCAGATTTGCGGAGACTTATCCCAGCAGGGAATTTGACCCTGACTCCATCTGGCTCTGCTGGAGTTGTTGTCACAGTCTCTACTTCAGATAATGCCTGTTGAAGCACTCTGCTGACAATGCATTGACAGTTTGCAGCATTGTGATGCCTAACGTAGTCTTGCTGAGACTCATTGGCCTGACAAGGTGCATTCAGCAATTCCATTGTGTCTGCAATTAATGGCGCTCATTGACACACACTCATTTCACATTCCACTGAGTTGGCCGGAGTGGCTGTTGAGACAGCTGACCCTCGCACCACTTTGTGCTTGAGGTATTCTACCACTTTGAGTTTGAAGATGCACACAAATAGTTTGATATATTCCATCGAATCTGCACAAGGTACATCATGGCTCCTAGCAGCCATTAACTGTAGATGCTTTACTATGTAAAGCTGCAGATGCTTTCATGTTGATTCCTTTGCAACCGATAGATATCGGTCCAATACCAGCTGTAACTGAATAGATAGGGTCAAATGCAACCTTTTACTTTCCTCATCATCAGAGGACTCCAGTTCAGACTCTAAGTCTAGAACTCTCCTGAGGCCTTTATGCCTCACCTGCGGCTATTTGCCGACCACTCCCTGCAACTCCTGAGGTCTAGGCACCAACAGCACCTTTCCCATCCTTACAACATTGTTGTCCTCCCTACTGACTAGTATTGTTGGTCCTTGCTTCTGTCCATGTGTTGTCAACAATGACGGTCCTGGTTCAGTGGCAATGTCCACCACGTACTCCAAATGCCGGTTAGTCAGCACAGTCTGAAATGGGGTGCTATGCACAAAGGTGCTGCCTTGCACCATCTCTAAGTACTGGGTAAGGTCTGGATGACCTTCAGACTGAGCTGATGAGCTCTTGGGCAATACTGGGTACATCAATGAAGGCATTTGGCTTGCTGGTAGCGACACTCCTGAAACTGCAGATCTCTTCCCTGGTTTACCACCAGGCCATACAATGGACATCATCCATGATACAGATAGCCTACCCGGCATTCCAAAGCTCACACTGACATCACGAAATATCTTTTCATCCTGCTTTGGCAGGGGCTGGTAAGCAGACATGGATTGCATCTTTCCAGCTTGAGGCACAGGTGAACCACCTGTATCTGAGGCTGGAAAAGGGGGGTCCAGATCAAGAGAGCCAGTCATAGAAGCACATTTTTGACATGATGCCAACAGATATTGAGAGGTTTTTGCAATGAATTGCCTAGTCGGTAATAAGCCTAGAGTCTAAAGCTGATAGCAGAAGATTCAAAAAAATGTAACTGTTGGTTATGAGCTAGAACGATCTTGTGTGTATCACACAGTGCTGAATCAGACCACAGTATTGGATTGACTAGAACTAGAGTGAATACAAGATGTTGTCTTATATAATACTCTACTGGAGGCATATAGCATCGTTGACGCTGTAACAAGTGTGACGCTCCATTACAAATAATATCTTTTGACCAATCTCTCTGTATACCATATCCTTGTAGTAAGCCCCTGTAGTTCAGTAGAATATTTATAAAATGATTGAACTTTCACACATTGATATATAATATTGGCACCTGCACATATCTACCTACTCCTTCTGCAGAAGACAAATGAGGTAAATTGTGGACATTGGTTTAATCATCATCACTAGATGGTACCTCAATGTTTTAACTCTTTATAACATCAAAAATCTAGTATTTTGATGAGTTTTTCTGCATATTTTACTCTATATTAGCACTTTTTTTTACATACATATTGGTCTTTCTAATGTCAGCTCTTATATCCATTGTAAGCTCCATGCATGACACCTCACCCTCAAAGGATTCAATATGAACCAATGATTAGTCACTATCTTTTATGTACATTGTAGCAATAACAATTGATACCTTAACGAAGTGTTCACTTACACATATTCAGGCAATTCATATAGCTGAACAGTGGAAAATATTATTGTCAAGCATGTCATTCCCAGCCACATAACTCAATGCCATATTTTTGACACAACTTCAAAAATCATTGTAAAAATTCATTTTACTCTTCAAGTTTACTTCAACTCATTTTATTACAAGTGCGCATATGTTACAATACAAAATAATAATGACACATCAATAGGTAGTATTACTTTCTTTTCATAGGTAAGTTAACTTTCATGTTTTTCACAATTACAATGCACTATATATTTTTTTC
>QGOA01006574.1:0-11580 GCA_003313075.1 Termitomyces sp. MG16
CCAACTGAGTCCACTCCACTGACGCAACGTCAGCAGGGAGTTGGAGTGCCGCAGGAAACGACAATTTCCGAGCAAAGAACACTGGCAGTACATTGGGAAGACGAAACTTCTGATGACGAGGAGAGTGGACGGAGTGAGTCCACCCTTCAGGTTCAGTGTGCTATGCTATGGAAAAGATACCCTAGCATTACGAAGGATACCACGTGTGCTCGACTAGGACTGTATGTACTGAAACACATACGGTTGATACAGGCTAGAGGTGATCATGTACCTCAATTAAATACCGTTGAATACATTACATTGTATGTTCAGATTCTTGAGCTGGAAGCCCAAGCATATTTGTACTGCAAGGCTAATCGAGGATCAGCTGCCTCGACTCCAGAGGGGGCAAACTTGATTCCAAGTATACCTGTGGTGGCAAAGTCCAAGTTGTCTCCCCACCTGGAAGAGGCGATGAGCAATATATATGCTCCCCAGCAAGCAGGAGAGTCTGACAAGCAGTTTGCTGCAAGGTTCGCAGCAGCACAGAGACAAAATGTATTCAGAGGTCAAATAAGGAGACCTCTGTCGATGGCTGAATCGGTGTCTACCATACCTGTGGTAGATAGTAACCTACCCAAAATGGGGGGGACAAGTCACCCTTGTTCAAAACAGGAATCAGTGGAGAATACTCCACTGACGAATCAAGTGCCGTTGGCTGATAAGTTTGCAGAGAGGGTAGCTTATCAGCGCATGCGGAACCAAGACCTGAAACGCCAGGGACACTCCTGGATAGATGACCAGGGGATTTTATTCGATGGGATAACACCCATTGATGAAATGAGAAGGCAATATGTCCAACGGACACGTCAGCCTGACACTAGGAGGGGGGACCCGCCCATGGCAGATCCAAGCCGAGTCCCTGAAAGACAGGTGACAGAAGGGCTAGGGGGACAGGAGAGCCCACTGCATTGGAATGATGCGGGGAAAGTGCATTATACAGGTCACCGACCAGTACATGCATTTTCTGTAGTACCTCCAGCAGAAGGTAGGAATAAGACGCCTGGGATAACTGAGGCGACAAAGGTGTATACTGAGAATATGCACCAACGCCTCAGTAGCATAATTGACAATGCGGTAGGCGTAGCATTGCACCTCCCTGAAGGCATCAAGCCGCATAAGGCGGAATCAAAACACATCCAACCATACAGAGGAGAGTCCAAGTTTAGTGACTTGGAAAACTGGACAATGGATGTGTGTAACCATCTGGCAGCATGCCAGTATGGGGGGGATCGTCTGGATCGAGAATGTGTATTCATTCTCCTGGAGTTCCTAGACGGACCGGCCAAGGCCTGGTTTCGACATCATGTCTTGCACTATAATCGTGCACGACAGCAATGGACGTTCAAGGATGTAATCCTTGAATTGTATAACCAGTTTGTAAGTGCATCTACCATGCAGGATGCTCGGGAGGCGTTCATTGCAATGTCCTACACCGAACGATTGGGTGTTCAAGATTTCTATGACACCTTGATAGACCATGCACAGAATATGTCTATTTACCCAGACAACTGGGTAATGATCGATACCTTCCTGCGTGGGATACCCGATGCAATGAGAGAGTCTCTCATTTGTGATGACGGGCTATCGCCCGAAGTGAATACTGTTGAGGAGTTTGTAGCGCATGCGTTGCGCTACGAGCAAGCCCACAAAATTGCATGCCACTTTGGGCTACATAGCTCAAAGGTTTGTTCAGCCAACAGGGCCAAGCCTTGGAAGGTAGGCACCTTCTGGGCCCATCGAAAAGAAATGGTGGGCAACACGAACCCGAGGTTTGTGATAAGAGCAGCACCTCGGCAGGAACGACGCTTCCATAGTGACCGGCATGGGGACCGTAGGGATGCACCAGTGCAGGACGCTCAGAAGGGTCCGTGCCAAGAGGGTGCTCGGCCGCACCAGACTGCTGGTGAGGCTAAAGTGCCGACACTGACTGGGCCACCGAAGTTTGAAGTAGCTTGTCCTTTTGGGGCGAATAAATGCTTCAAATGTGGCCAGCCTGGACATTTCGCGAATGCATGTCCAGTGGATGGTGGACAGCCTATGGGTAAGCCACGTGCATATGTACGGGCGGCCCACACTGCTATCCCTGATACTGAAAGGATAGACTCAGGAAATGAACCTGATGTGGACGACGATGAGGTGGATAACCTCAGTCCTGAGGCACCAGAGGATGAAAACGCCTCTGTAGTAGGAGAGTTGTCGGATGATGAATACATTGAAGTTGACGTATACGACAACGACTATTATGCCCGGGAGTCAGACTCAGAGTTCATGGGAGCTCTGACAGACTACCCAGCCAGTGCATTAGACCGACCAGTTGGAGCTGCCAACGTGAAGGTGTATAAGGTGCACCTTCGCAAGGCTTCGGAGAAACTGGTAAGACCGGTGTTGAAGCGCGAGGACAAGGAGTGCCTGGCATTGTACGTTGAGGTGAATGGCCACAAGGCATGGACATTGTGGGATTCAGGTAGTACGACTACTGGGGTGACGCCTCAGTTTTGCCAAGTGCATGATATTTCTGTCAGTGAGTTGAAGGAGCCACTACTCCTTCAATTGGGTACTGTGGGCAGCCGAGCTGCGGTACAGTTTGGCACGCAGGCGAATATTGCCTGTGCAAAATCAAGGACGAAAGAGTACCTTGACGTGGCGAATTTTGATCGTTACGACATGATTATAGGCACGCCGTATATGAGAAAGCACAACGTTCTGCTGGACTTCAAGAAGAATGAGATAGTGGTGGATGGCACCACCATTCCTGCAGTGCGAGTGACCATAGATAATGGCGATGGACGTCTCCATCGACACCGCGCCACGGAGAAGAAGGTGCTAGTCAGGCGACATTGACTAGGCGGAGGCAATAAACTGCCTACGGTGGAGGATGGAGAGGATGAGGAGCGAGCTTGCCAACGAATAGTCCTGCTGTGTTGATGTTGGAGATCGAAGCGGTAGAGTACGAACGTACTCTGAAGAGGGGGGAGAGCCCCAAGGTGGAGTGTGAAAAGCAGGGTAAGCCTGAGGGCAAGTGGCCTCAGCACATGGCAAGCACAGAGTGCCAGCCGACATCATCGCGAGTGAAGGTCGAGGACCTAGTAACGGGTGACAAACAAGGACTGATGGGGGCGTTTGATCCACGAATGCCTGCTGAGTGGAATGAGCTAGTGGCATTGATGTATGCGTGGAATGGACCATGATGGACGTTGAAGGAGGAGTCATATTGTCAGGCTAGTGATGACGAGATCTCGCCACCGAGTAAGGTATTCTTCGACGGACTGTCAGTGACATCACGGAGAAGCAAGAAGGAGGTGCCTGTGCGACTACACACGCCAGACGACAGCGAGCTGAGGATTACTGCCCTCAGAGAGAAGTATGGCCGTCCAGCCGTACAAGCAAAGCTGTCCAGGCGCCCACGCAAGGATGTGGACTGGAAGGGCAAAGGTAAAACCAGTGGTTTTACGAAGGAGGACATTCTGGACCTACGATTGCAGTGGCAGCAGGAATTTGCAGATATTCTGAACGGAACCAAGGAGGAGTTACCTCCTTGGCATGAGGTCAACCATGAAATCAACCTTATTGATGAGAATAAGGTGTATAAATATCATTTGCCATGATGTCCAATGGCGCTGCAGCAGCAGCTCGAAGACAAGACCAATCGGTACCTGAGAGCCCACTGGTGGGAGGCCCGACCGGCCTCCCAAGCTGCTCCGCTATTGTGCATTCCGAAGAAAGACGGTACGTTGAGAACGGTGTTGGATGCTCGCCAACGCAACAACAATACTGTAAAGGACGTGACGCCACTTCCGGATCAGGAGGTGATTCGAGAGGATGTGGCAAGAGCAAAGTTCAGGTCAAAAATTGACCTGACAGATGCTTATGAGCAAGTGAGAATTCGCTTAGCTGATATTCCGAAGACAGTGTTCTCGTCAATCACGGGAACATATGTGAGCAACATTATGCAGATAGGAGATTGTAATGCTCCTGCAACGTTTCAGAGGTTGATGACCTCAATCTTTTGAGATGTTATTGGGAGGTTCGTCCATATATATTTGGACAACATTTTCATATACTTCGATTCAATCGAAGAACACGAAGAGCATCTTCGTGTTATCTTTGAGCGCCTGAGGTCTAACCTGCTGTACCTCAAATGGAAGAAATGTGAGCTATATGCCGAGACAGTAGACTGCCTCGGACACAAGATTGACAGTCAGGGTATTCACCCTGACCAGGACAAAATCGATCGCATACGCGAATGGCATGTGCCTCGTAACTATAACAATGTGCAATGATTCGTGGGACTAGTGAACTATATCGGCAACTGTCTGCCTGATATTACAGCATATACTGGACCCCTGATGTCCATCACGCAGAATGGAGCTCCATTTATATGGAGACCTATACACCAACGCTGTTTTGATATGATCAAGAGGATCTGCTCAAAGACGCCAGTCATTCGTCCCATAGACCCCCGACATGATGAGCCGATTTGGCTCATCTGTGATGCCTCAAAGACCGGAGTAGGTGCAATGTATGGCCAGGGGAGTTCCTGGCAGAATTGTCGGCCTGCAGGGTTCATGTCGAGGAAGTTCACCTCGGCCCAACAGAATTATGTGGTCCATGAACTCGAAACGCTGGCGATACTTGAGGCACTGCTTAAATGGGAAGACAAATTGATGGGATACAAGATCCACATCATTACAGACCATAAAGCGCTTGAGTTCTTCAAGACTCAAGCAACGTTGTTCCCCCGGCAACGCCGGTGGATTGATTATATGTCTCGCTACAACTTTGACATCACATATGTCAAAGGTGAACTGAACAAGGTAGCCGACTGTCTCTCGAGGTATTTCGAGAGCGATAGAGTTGGTGAACACCATGATACGCATGATTATGTCGGTGCAGATATTTGTATCGATCCGCAGGGCGATGATCTTCCGTACCATCGCTATAAAGAAGTGAAGGAGCATGTGGTTGAGCTCCGGGCTATGCAAGCAACCGAGTTGCGACGCAGTCGACAACTGCAGGAGCGACAAGAGGGGCGAGACATAGAAGCTGAGCAATTAGAGCAGGCTCAGCCAAAGAGGGCAACAATGTCCCGCCAGAGCAAGACTAGGAACAGTCATGGACCGTCTGGCCACGACATTACGCTTGCGGACGCGTTATTGCCTACAGGAGAGTATCGTAACCCTCCTGTTCCTCAAACCAATGAGTACCTACGGAAGGTACTGAGGGGCTATAGCCGCGATACGTTCTACACAGAAATCCGGCAGAACGCAACCGCCCACCCACGTTTCAGCGTGGATGAGAGCAGGCTGGTCTGGATAACGAATGTTTGAGGGCACAACATGGTGTGCTTACCACGTGACCGAACATTAATCACGCAGGTCGTCACTCAAGCGCATGAGGTTGTTGGTCACTTTGGAACCAACAAAACTCTGGAATATCTGAGGCAATGGTACTGGTGGCCTCAAATGCAGAAAGAAGTGATGCAGTTCTGCCAGACCTGCGAGGCCTGCCAGCGGTCGAAGACCAGCAATAAGAAGCCAGCAGGGAAGTTGCATTCCTTGCCCATCCCAACAAAGCCGTGGGATTCCATTGGAATGGACTTTGTTGGTCCATTCCCTGAGTCCAAAGGTTACAACTACCTTTGGGTGGTTATTTGCCGAATGACCAGTATGGTGCACTTGATACCGGTGCACACAACCGTTACTGCGTCTGCATTATCCTGGATCTACTTGAAGGAGATTGTAAGGCTACATGGCCTTCCAAGTTCGATCGTGAGCGATCGAGACGCAAAGTTTACGTCTCACTGGTGGCGAGAACTTCACAAGCTCTTGGGAGCTAAGTTGCTCATGTCTACATTGTTTCATCCGCAGACGGATGGACAGACAGAGCGAGCAAATCGAAGTATTGCCCAGATTTTTCGTACGGTGGTCTGGCCGGACCAACGCGACTGGGTAGATAGAATACCGCTAACCAAGTTCGCGATCAATGCTAGTGTGTCAGAGACCACTAAATATGCGCCGTTCGAGCTCAATGGAGGGTACCTGCCCTCCATGCTGCGTGAACTAAGGACGGACGGAGTCGTTCACAAGGGGGTGAAGGACTTTGCACGGCAAGCATTAGAGAACCTAGCCAATGCACACGATGCTATCATTGCTGCACGTGTTATACAGGCACGCTATGCAAATGATAGGCGGAGTGAGGAACCAGAGCTAACGCCTGGGATGTTAGTATATCTGTCGACGGAAAACTTGAATCTTCTGAAAGGAAGGGCAAGGAAGTTGTGTCCAAAATTTATTGGACCATACAAAGTCTTGGTTGTGGAACCAAGCACATTGAACTATGTTCTGGAGCTGCCTGCAGCTCTGCAAGCACGTCGGATTGTGCCTAAGTTCCATGTATCGTTACTTAGGCGATATAATGCAAGCGATGATGCTATGTTCCCTAATCGGGTGACGCCCGAGCCATATGACTTTGGTGCCAGTGACGAACAGAAATGGTTCGTCGAGGATATTCTGGGCCATCGGTGGCAGGGAGGAACGCACCTTGAATTCGAGGTACGATGAAGTGCGGGTGATACGACCATGGGAGTCATATCACACATGTGCCAAGTTGGCAGCATTGGATCGGTACTTAGAACTGCAGGACGTGAAGCGCCCAAATCAGCTTGCTAAGCGCTCACGTGCTTAGATTGATGGCAGTGATAAGATGAAGGCCGGATCAGTCGGATCTCAGATCGACCGAGTATCTGATCCTGATCGGATCACAAGTTGTCCAGATAGATAAGATGGAAGTTGATCTATCTGATGAGATAACGCAGATCGTGATGTGGAGGAGAGGGTCGGATCAGGTTATGTAACCTGATGATGGGGAATTTAATGTGTTTTTTCCCACCGACACGTCGACATTTTTTGTAATACCATGTCGTACCCTTACCAGCGTACAACCAGTGAGCAGCAGCCTCAGAACCTACAGAGTTCTGGAGGAGGGGGGGATCGCCCCCAGCAAAACATCCAGCAGCCTGTAACGACGCCGACTGTGGCGTCGTATCCAGTGGTGTCCCAGTTTGGACAGAATCCAGCCCAATTTGGACAACCTCCGCAGTTTTACCCACCGTTTTTCCAGATGCCATACTTCCCAGGACCAGCTGGCCCTGGACAGCAGATGGGAGGACAGGTGATGTGGGGTATGCCAATGCCGATGCAGCAGACCCAGAGTGCAAGTACACTCCTTTCGGATGAGAAAGCACTAACTGCGCCACAGGTAGCACCCATGGACGTAGACGACGACGCGGGGCGTCAGCAGCAAGGAAAGAGCGAGGTGGTGCAACCTCGACAACAACGAGAGAGGACGCTGCCCCCGCGAGACACGTATAGAAGAGACTGGAAGCGATCGCCTCCGAGGAGTACCGGGGCACGAGTAGGCGGGCCTCAGGATGTAGTGGGGCACAGACGGGATGAACCGTCAGTGAGGACGCAGACTCAAGGTCAACTCCGACCTTGAACACCGCCTCAACAAGCATCTCCGTCACCTTGTCGTGCACCATCTCCACGGTGTTTATCGTATGCAGAGAAAGGGAAGGGAAAGGAGATTGGGACGCCGTCGAAGGTGTTGGACCCTCAGGCAGAGGCAGTCTGGAGACGCCTCATATCTGCTAGCCAGCGAGTGCCACCGGAGTCCGCGTTTTTAGCGGATCCGGTGGCTCAGGTGGTGATTACGGGTCTGCTGGATGAGATTGTTATGCTGCAGCAGCGTAACGACAATACTATCAAAACTTTCACAAACGCTATGAAGAAGCGTCCGTTGTCATTGGAGGAGTTACCTGAGGCAAAACGCCTCAGAGTGTGTGATGCAGGACCGGAAGTTGGGGTGCGGGAATCTGGAGAACTCACTCCGAGCCTGGCCGAGTTACATGACGAGCTGGTGGAGGTTGACAATAGTTTACGAGGACTGTCCTCGTCAACACATGCGCCTTCCCAGCAGTCAGGGGCAAAGCGGCAGGATGAGGTGGTCCTGTCAGAAGTGGAGTTCGGAGCAGATGTCCCGTGAGGAGCAGACAGAGTTGTGATGCAGTTTGGAGCAGTAGTGCAGTTTGAGGCACCACTGAGGGCGTATGCGTCCGCGGTCCCCATAAAGGACACGAGGACGGACACCAAGGTTGAAGGGCGACTCCTAACGTTGGCTGCGCTCGGTCTGAATGAACTGAGTGACGGGAGTGATTATGGGGAGTCATCGGATGAGACCCCCTTGGAAGGAGAAACCCCTGCTAAACGCTGAGTGTGTTTAGACAAGAAACGCAAAAAGGAGGCTCGGAGGAAGCACAAGGCTGCCCAGCAGGCAAAGGTCGATAAAGACCGGGAGGAGCAGGCCACAGGCCGTATTCCTGATGGCCTCGGGGTGTTTGTCAGCGGGATGTCGGTGAAGCGTTCCAACTGGTTCTACGGCGGGGCACTCGACCGCCATTTTTATTACTCCCGGCTCACCAATACGGTATTTGTGAGCGATGAAGCCTTGGCCGCAAAGATGCACGAGGAAGAAAGGGGAGAGAGGTATTACCATACCTCGAAGGAGTTGAATCGAGTGGTACCGAGGGGATTCCCGATGAATCCCCAGCAATTGCAAAAGCTCTATGAGCTTTCGCAGAACAAGTTCACATCAGTGTCTCTACGCACTGAGGCATACTATCTGTTGCGCGAGTTTCAGCGCATCAGTATCAACTACTATACAACAGAGAGGGATAGGACGATGACTCTGGTGTGTTCACCAGAGTACGAGCACATTTCGCCCATTCTAGATCTTTCCTCCCATCATATGAACATCGTGGTCATGCCGACCCCAGACGGGTACCTGCGATGGAAGGACCGAGCCGGCAGACTGTTCTTTACTCTTTCCGGGTTTGACTCCGAAGGTGTACGTTTCACCTTCGATCTGGACAAGCTGGCGCAGAATGTTCTTTACTTCTGTAGACCAGGGATGATGAACTCGGTGTATGGCATCGCAGTGGATCGAGCCTATCGCATTCACTGGCATACTCTACTGGGCCACGCCCTGACGCGTGGACTGTCCCCTTCGGGAAGAGCTCGGGGACGCTTTGCAAGGCTGTTGGCCTTGATTATCGCGCGTCCTGGGCTGTATCGTGAGGCGGTCGCTGATTACGATGCCGCCAACCCCAGCACTCCATTCGTACCCATGAGCTGGACTGACGTCCAGTTCCGACCCCCATACTTTGACGTGGCTAATGCCGTCAACATCACAGATGCTGACGTGCTATGGGCTATGATAGCCAACCGCGTACCTATTGAGTGGGTAGACCACGCCTATACCTTTGGCGTGGTCTACCTCGAAAACCAATTCCTTGCAGCCACAGCCTCCATTGACCAGTTCCGTGAGGTCGACGATGAACATCATCGTCGACTGGACCTCTATGAAGAGCCCCCAGCCATCACGCGGTGGGACAATTGGCGACTGCCCATGGATGATGATATGATTTGTCTCCACGCACTACTCGCCCGCGAATCCGATCAAGGTCATGAGTACCTTGAAAGTGGACTATATTATCCGGTGGGGATGAACCCCAATCGTCGAGACTTATGGCAACGCCGCTCTCAACACGGGCCCTATCCCCCCTCTCCGTCTCACCCTTCAATGTCAGTTCAGGCTCCTACAGCTTCAACATCGTCGGGCCCCGTTGCCTCATCATCCTCGGCTAACACCAACAACAAGATGAGGATCGATACAGTCCGCAAGTTGTTGCATCCGCCGTCTGCATAACCCTCATAGGCAGCTCATCTCTTTTTCAATTCATACTGTCGGTTAACGTCGGCGTTGTATTTTTTGACAGATGACCTGGACATTCGCGAGCCGTGGAGGACCAGAATGCCTCCACATTGACTTACTTAGTGACACGGACAACTTGTCCCTCTTTATATCGAGACTGATTACCAGTCTCAAAGGGGAGCATGTAACATAATATATTTTAGTAATTAATATACAATTATATTAATTAATTATTACTACTGTACATACATGCTGGCTGCCTTACATAAGGCAGCCAATTTTACTGTCATACTTCGTAGTACTAGAATCGACTATCGATCTGGTTCTGTTGGTGTGACTGTAAGGCTAAGCAAAACTTGACTTTGTTTCATAAGGCCTCCACATCTCACAACTCAGTGCTCATTCCACAACTCTCAAAGCATTATTGTAAGCTAAATTGAATTTTTTGGATTTTATTCAGCATTTATAAATCTTTAAAAAACTAAAAATCAGTATATTAGTAGCCTTTGAATTTTTCCTGATTTTCCAGTGATTTTCCTGGAATTATTTGAGCATTTTCCACTAACATCTCCTGAAAAACAGAGCAATGAATTTTTCTTGAATTTTTCAGATTTCTTTAAGCATTTATAAACCTCAAAAAATTCACACTCAGTGTATCAGTAGCCTCTGAATTTTTCCTGACTTTTTGGTGATTTTCTTTCAATTTTATACACACATCCACCAAAAAACAAACAAAAAAGGCAAGTATTTGTCAGCCTTAGTCAGAACTAACTAATCAGATCAATTCCCAGGCCTTGTCGCATATACTATAGATGAGCTACGATTCGTGCCTTCGGCACGAATTTCATAGCTCGTATACTATAGATTCTCTCAGTCTTGATATTGAATAACTTTGCTTGCATGCCCTCTGACTTTGACTAACACACTTTGACTAGCACATGTACTTTGAAACTGATATGCACTTCACAACCTTAAATTTATTAATCCTGGTCTCATTTTTGAACCTCCAGTTCTCAACTCAATCTTATTATTTTCCTTTTTTCAGTTCATCCCAACCTTGGACTTGTTCTCTTTCATGTCTTGAGCTCCAGAGCATGGCCCATGTAGCTCCGGATCTAAATAGACATGAATAAAGTATAAAAGCCTCAGTGTCATGCCAATTAAGGAGGAAACAACTGAGTTATTGCACCTAAATAGACATGAATAAAGTATAAACTGTATCATAACATGAATATGATTATAAGTCCTTGACAGTAAGTGAGTGGTTACTTACAGCCTCAGTGTCATGCCAATTAAGAAGGAAACAACTGAGGCTGTAAAGCGAGTAACCAACAAGTGAGGTGGCAAAGGATCACGTGACTAATCAGATGCAGAAAACCCAGATAGGAAGTAGTCCAACAGCCCAGAGCTTCAGACACTCCAAGTACACATAGATCAAGTCCACCTCATAAGAGCATTGCTTGCCACTGTGCCTGCTTGATGCTTGCTCCCCTTGGTGGTGGATTTGAGTGGTTGATGTGTCTGCTTGGCTTTCCATGTCAGAGTGTCCCCTTACATTTACTATGTACAGTACCTAGTGGATTCTTCACTGCTAGAATACAGTTGGATGACTACCACTTTCCAATCTCTGTAGGAAGAGAATAGCTTATGTCAATCAATTCTGTGTCAGGTCACATGATTTAAAAAATAGAATAGGGTTATTATGAAATTACTAAGGATAGAGTAAGGTGTTGATTCGAACGATTATAAACTATGCCTAAAGAATCG
>QGOA01006578.1:0-19900 GCA_003313075.1 Termitomyces sp. MG16
GAAGTAGAGAGGATGGTGTCGATGATAGTAAGTCTTTGTCACGTTATCAGGACTTCACTAACTCAAGACGACAGCCATGAACGAGGGTGGAATACCATTTAACACGCAATTCTTCCATGACGACTACGATGATGGGCCTGGCTTCGACGATGGCTTCGATGGCGTTGGCGTCCCTGAAGATGATGCTGGCGAGCAGGATTTGCTTGCTGCCACTCAGGGACAGGCAAGACGTGTCAAGCCCGAGTTAGTGAATTACTCAAAGCGAGCCAAGAGGGTTGATGTCCGTAAACTAAAGGACAACATTTGGCGTGGCTTGGATATCGTTGTCGCGCCTTCAAAGGACGACAGCGAGAGTATGGTGAGCAAACTTCCTTTACTGACCAAACGCTAGTTTTGAATCTCGCGTCAGGACGTCGACGAGTCGTTACCATCAGCGACCGACCCTAACGAAGCACGACAGTTCCGACAGGTCATAAATGGCTTGCAAAAGTCGTACCCGCGAGAGAAGATGGAGGAGATCAGCACAAGTTTCTGCTTCATTTGCTTATTGCATCTGGCTAACGAGCAAGGCCTTAAACTCGAATCAGCAGTTGACGGCATTCAGGCCTATGAGGAAAGCGTGCAGGAAGAAGGCGACAAAAGGATTGGAGATATTTGGGACCTGAAGGTGAGCCACTTTCTTTCGTTGCTTGGCATCTCCCTGAAATTGGGACCAGATATACCGGGATCCCGATGCAACTCGATCAGCGTAGTCGATTTCCTCGAGTCTACATATCTAATTTATTCGTACTCCTATAATGTAAGCATATGTTGTAACATCGTTTGGTTTACAAAATGCTATGTTCTTCATCCTTTGAAGTTTTGTAAAAAAATTCTAGGAAAAGGGTGGATGTTCATTTTGTATAATATGCTACTGTGCATGGATTTCTGCTAGGTGGTTGATTTATCAACGGTCTGAATGGTACCCAGAGCTTCAAGATGCTATACATAGATACAAAAGTTGGCAGACAATAGATGTTGCAGTACTGGTTATACACTAACATTGAATAAGGACTCTACTTACAGATCTGCCTCACCACAGGCAATACGGACTCGAGCTATCTGTGTACCCAATATTTACATACGACCTACTCATGACAGGGGACGAGTGTACATAGCATAAGGACATAACCTCAACGGGTTTAGGGAATCAAAAAAAATATTGATTGAGGTACCAGGAGTAGCGATTGAAAAGTCCAAGACTAATACATCAACGTTGTGGGTTCCAAGCGTTCCACATACTGTCACAACGCTTCAAGTGACGGGAGCTTAGTTCCTGAAATTCTGAAAATGCTTGCGGAGGCAATTCAAGCATCCCTTCTCCTGGGACGAAGATTTTGTCCGTCAGGGGAAAGATGCTTAGGATGTCGGAAGGCGCAATACGCGCATTCGGGACAGGACTCGACAGGAAAACTCGGTCCCAGAAGGGCCTGTGTGTGTACATCAAGGTATTCATCATGTCGTTCGTGCGATCGGGTGGCTAATACCCGGCATTCTATGAGTTACATCGTAAGGAGCATTGTCCGTGATAAACGCCTCACCTTGCACGACCATGATTTCCCGTTGGACCATGGCAATGGCGATATTGCCGCTGCTCAGCATTTTGATTGATCAGACTTTTGAGACAGTCAAGTCCCGGATCGAGATTTTGAGAGACCGAAGAGGATACGTATATGTATCTCCTTTTTAAAGAGAAATGCCATTGTACCGCATTCGTATGTTTTGTCGCGTCTGATATTACCCGTTTCAAACTCTTGATCAGGGCAACGATATTTTTATATGCCAAGAGCAGGGTCATAAGCGGACCTGGATGATATCAGTGGAACATATTTAGGCCGCAGACGACCACTGTTTCTCACTATCAGAGAGGTTATAAGGACAGCCACCGACCCAGGGTTTTGTTAAGGCGGCGCACGACCGAAAAAGGCAAGTAGTTTAACAATTGTTTCACTTGTGGCAAAATTAGACGTGTAACAACTCCTAATATCATGGAGATGAGCATGAAAACAGACTGGTCGCGAGTACAGGCATAGGTATATGTAATACAATTGCGGAGATAATCAACAATATGATAGGCCAGTTAAGCTGACGATGTTTTATTGATCTCGCCATTGATAGGGCGTGACTTTAGGTCAGCAAGATATTTATCAGCCTTTCCAAGCATCCAGATTGGGAAGGAGAACTTGAAGTTAGGGTACGCAATGGCACACGTTTTATTGAAAACACCCTCTATTGCCTCTTGTGGCCATGAGCCATCCTAAAGACAAGTTTCACAACGATCGAGCATAATAATATAATGAAGAACCTACAGGTCGTTGGCGTGACATAACAAGTTTTACACCACGTTTGATTGGCTCTGGGTAGGGATATTTAGCATACATCAAAGACATCACCGCCCAGCACGTTTGCACAGATTGTGACTCGGCATGTTCAACCCACTCCATTCGTTCGCAAGACTGAGAGAGAGAGATCTCAGTTCAGAAGACGAAGCCAACGATTAATGCAACGAAAGAGAACATACCAGATAACTTTCTCCCCAACCACCGTCTGCCCTCTGCTTACTTATGAGAAATTCGCAGGCCCTCCGAGCCCGTTCGCTTGTTTCGTAAGTCTCCCCGACTAAAGAAAGGCTCTCGAGGGCAAATTGAGTCGCATACGTGAAACAGATACCCCAAGATCCTAACCAGCCTCCGTGGGGATATTGCGCTTCATGGAGGTATTTGATCGCGTGACAAATAGTTTTACTGATTTATGGGAATCAGTCAGGGAGGAGTACACTAAGATGATGCACAAACTCGATGTCGGCCTTCCGATAATTGGGATAGTGCTTGCGAAAAATAGAGAGTGATGTTATAACTGAGGTCGTGCATTCGGGATAACAATACTCTGTCATGATATCGCCTATACGAAATGAGCCTTGAAGGAGTGGGAAGAAGTATCAGCTTACCAAAAACTTCGGCCGGATTCAACCATTCCAGCCATTTAGGGCCACGGATAGGCTCGTAGCTTGCGAAACCACCGTTGGGGTTCTGCAAGGTCAACAACACATCGATCGCTTCACACATGCGACGTTCAGAGACTAATTTCGGAGTGAAGCTAGAATAGCTGTCAAATTACCAACTAGCAAGAAGAAATGGAAACACACTCAAGATGATTTTGAAGATACATGACAGCTTTAAGGCCTTCGCCAGTGCAGTCACTGACTGTATACCCCTGCTCTTTCGTACTGCAAAAACTAGTTAAGAGCAGACAACACAGACGGACCCAGACAACATTACCTAAAACCCCACGCGCCCTTAGTTGTGTGGCGATAGGACGTATGATAGTGTTTAGGATCGTCTCGAATCTGAGCCTCGTCAAGCCATTCCAGTGCTTTCAAAAGGCTCTCTTTGTTTTCTTCCTCATACGCCAGTCTAGTCTCGACAAGCGCCTGGGTGATAAAGCCTATATCCCAGAGTTGACTCCCATTCGTTCCACAGGCCATCATACCATCCTTTCCAATCCATAGGAAATCATGGCGCTTGATCTCATGTTGCTTAAAAGCATCGCTTTCCTGTCCTTCTCGATGTACACGAGCGATGAGATTAAACATTTTGGAAACAGGGCCAAGGGTCTGGTAGGCTGTATTCTCATCTTCGCGAACGATCAGTTCATAAGCCCTTTCAACACCTGCATTACGAAGTGGAGGGATGACGCAGTGCTCGTAGCTTGAGAGTAAGACATTAATCGCGTCAAACATGTGAGAATGAGGTGCATAGAGATCAGCTTTGCAGACGTTGTTTCGTTGGTCAGGCCAGTAGATAGAGTAATAATCTTGAGTATATAGTTCCTGACGCAAATCTTGAGCTTAAAAATGCTGTCAGCAATCCAATGTACTCCACATGCCTGTCTCAAAGCTAAAATCAAATCGTTCTCTTCCATCTTGAACCTCACTCCATAAAGGTAACTCATAGGAACATAGACTGTCCTTGTGTGTATCCACCAACGGTGAGGGTGGAATGGAAGCCAATCCGGAAGAAGCCTGGGTAAGGGAACAACGTTTTCAGGGGTCTCTTCAGACAGACACTCCACTCATGACGCACCAAAGTTCTGGAGGAACAGGATTGTTTCCGTCCCAGTCGTAAACGTTGAGGATGGACAACCAGAATTTTCCCCAGGCAGGAATGGCGCATGCGCCACCTAAGGACACCTAGTTTGATTAAATTCGTAACAGAACGCGTAAAATATACCTAGTTTGTGCAGAGTCCCGCGCGCTCTGACCATTACAGGATGATCGGCCGCGACACCGAGGACACGCAGGGCGGCATAGTTCAAACCGGTCCCAAACACAGTTGAAGTACCTTCCACATGGCTCAATGAATGTCAGCCAGGGAAACGAGCCCAACCGAAATAAACGAACTCACATGCCCCAGCCACCATCTTGTGGGTGGGCGCGATTCATCACGTAGCGAATCATTTCGAGGCGTTCCTGTTCAGTGAAAGTCATGCCAGAGACATAAGACCCGATAACAAATCCAGGAAGGAGGAACATGGGGCCACCATATTCTCCTGGCCAGTGACCATCGTGAGACTGGAGATGCTTATAGAAAGAGTAACCGTTTCGCGCTGCTTCAAGCGGTGTTTTTGCTGGAGGAAGAGACGGGAGATTCTAGGTGCTATTGAGACACGACACAGAATGGATTTGACCAAGGTCCTACGAGGTCCAAGCCTAACCAAAACTTGTCTACTGAGTTCTGAGGCCATGCTTTGCACTCCTCGTCTGTATTGAGGTAGTGCCAGGTATGGCGACCTCCATCATTAACAAGTAGCCTCCATCTGGAGTAGTCTGTAAACGGTTTGGAGGGATCGTCGGGAACTTCAACTGGGTTGTACATATTGAAGGGGCAGTATCATACGACGCTCGACTTTAAATTGTTGACCCATTTGGCAACTGAAACTCGCGAACAAGCAGAGGCAAATATCGAGGTCCCCTTCGCCATGTCGTTTCGAGATTTGAATGTAGTCATTATCGAGACTGGCCGGACGAATGTGCGCGCAGGACTCGGCCTCCACGATCTCCTCAAGAAACCATCTGTTGTCTGTATATTTATTCTGTGAAAATTTTACCTTGTTCAACATACGTTTAGGACATCCTAGCACGTGTCGGTTTGCGCAGAAACGCGTCAGGAGAACACTTGAACAGCTCACAGCAACCCATTCTGCCCGGAGAAACCATACCCAAGAGAAACATTGGTGATCCAAGCCGCGTTTCATCCTTACCACAGCACTCCGAGCCCAATGCATCTGTAAACGACTATTTGGTCGGCGCTGCACTCGACGAAGCCATTAACGCAGGACAGGACGTCTCCATATCCTGGCCATTTGCAGATGGTGATGTGCGTGACTGGATCCAGGCCGAGGCAATCTGGTATGTTGGTGTCGTCTTTTCAGGCAACGATCTTGTTCAGCCATTTTACAGGAAATATGTGCTCTTTAATCAACTGCAACGGAGACGTGTTCAGAACGAGTCTCCTGTAACCTTGTCTATATTTCCTGGGCTCGCAAGGACCACGTACGAAAGGATATGTCAGATATTCTTCGAACGCTTCAACAGTGCTGGCTTGGCGATAATTGAGCGCCCTGTTTCACAGATGTACGCCGCAAACAGCCTCAATGGTGTCGTAGTGGACATCGACGAGGAAAAAACTGACATTATACCTATTTATGATGGGACGACACTCCACCACCCGCGAACAACCATCCCTCTAGGAATACGCGACTGCCAAAACTACCTCGCGCACTTGCTCAGATCCAATCAGTCTGTTATGTCAGCACTTTCTCCTCCAGAAAACCCTATGGACCCCGAGTCACTTCACTTGACATTACTAGACCTTGTTAAACAACTTTGCGTCGATGGTCATATCAAAGTTCCATCGGATGGTGAAGCAGCAGTGGTGGAGGATGACGGTGTGACAGATATTGCGGCTATTGTTATGGCAGGCAAGGAAAAGGCTGTCATTGAAAGTGGTATGAAAAAGAAGGCAAGCGCGAAAGCAACAGCTGCAGAGCAAGCTCGTGCTCGCGAAATCGAGGCTCTAGACCTCCTTACCGTCCAATTTCGCGAACATTCGTTGACTGTGGGCAAGGAGAGGCACCGTTTGTGTGAACCCTTGTTTAACCCGAAACTATTAAAGGGTGTCCGAGGCATTTCTCTTCTACCTAACGCCTCACCGAGGCTGCCCTTGCACGAGGCGGTAGCTATTGCCGTAGGGCAGGTGGACGTCGAACTGCGACACTCATTGTGGACGGGCCTTTTTGTCACTGGAAATTTCACAATACATGTTAAAGGTACATTTATCAGGCAGCTATTGGCATGTTAACGCCATTCGTGACAGGAATTGCAAATGCACTTCAATCTCGAGTGACACCCTTTGTCGTGACTCCAGACCTGCAAACGGACGTTCAACCTCGATATGTCCGCCTTCTGAACGTACCGGAATATTATCCGGAGTATCGAGATATTGGAAATGGCCTAGCTTGTTTCTTGGGGACGAGTATAACGGCAAAGGTAAATCCAAAAAAATTTGCTCGCAAGGATCAGCTCAGTTGGTTTGTGTCAGATTATCTTTAGTGACAGTGGGGGAAGAAATTATGTCTCCAAAGCAGACTACTCGATGCGTGGGCCTCATTCCATAATAGAGATGTCACCAGCCTTGTTGTGATTTCAATGCGCCCCGATTGTTACCCTTATTATATCTCAGGAAACAAAAACATCACGGCTTCATCTCATGAGTGCATACATCATATTACAACATAATGTAGCGAGTAGGGTACATAGGGTATCCAATCAGACTCATGCCGCGTTACCCTCAGCGAAGTTTAGAAGATCAGAGTCACCGGGGTCTGTGACGGTCATGACACTACAACCAAGTCAGAATCTGGTTGCACGCAAAATACATCCGAAACTCACCCAACACGGAAAAGTTTACCAGCGGCTGTTCCAAGGGCGACATTGGTACCAGCAAAGTGGTGCACGGTAGTTTTTGACAACATGGCATAGTACTCAAGCTCGGATTTGCGCAGAGGAGGGCAGTTACCAGCGATCAAGACAAGCTTGGCTAAGGATAACAAAACAAAAATATTGGTCAGCCCAAGGGACCTTCTCAGCCTCACGCTCCAGTCCCCGAGAGGTTTTGAATCGACCGCTTACCTTTGCCATTGCGCATCTGCTTCAGGGCGGACTTGTAGCCGAGGCTGTACTTTCCCGACTTAACGACGAGGGCAAGCCTGGCCGAGATAGACTCGGAGGACTTTGCTGCCTTGGATTTTTTGGTCGGGGCCATTGATTTTGTCGGTGTTGGCGGCGGCGGTGAGCTTGAGGATAACGATCAGGCCTTTCGAATTTTTGTCCAATCAATCGCCTCGAAATGTCTGTACAGTTCCGAGAATAAGGTTCGGGCTCCGAATCTGCACGTGACTGACACGAACACCAAGCTCGACACGTTTCAGTCATTGATTCTGAAGGATGACCAACCTGACTCCCAATCAAGATGATATGCGGCCATGCACGTCTTATTGCATGCTATTCAATGGCAGCATTGTAGAATAGTCAATAATAATTTTATACAAATTGTCGTACAAATGATTTGCAATACAAGTCCGGATGCCAGCCGGAATTGGTTCCTCGTACGGAGATGATGAGACAGCCGCATGCGCATTAAAGCAATGCTGATCTCAGATAGTCCTGGATTACCAAGTTTCTCCATCGAAACGCTCCAACACAGCAGTAGCGTCCTCCACATCTTTCTGAGCCTTCTTTCTCATGTAGAATATGGGACAATCTTTGCTCGTACACAGAACGTCCTATTCAGTGTAAGAAATCATATGTTTTGTATTTGAAAAGAGAGAGATCGATGTACCTGATGTAGGGAGCCCTGACACCTCTGACATTGTGTCCACAGCCGCGAAAACCTTACTTGGAGTGCCGAAGTGGTCATTATCTGTTTTTGGTACAATTCTCCTATCCTTGATTTACAGTTGTGACACACAGCACCGTCTTTTGAGCTTTTTGATTAGAACAAAGTGGAATCGAACTCGAAGCAGGTTCTAGCTCACTTTTCACACTATTATTAGCTCGCAGCGGAGTTTTGCATCCAAGGCAGGTGACAGTTTTCACGGCAAATTTCATCAAACCACCGACGGTCGGTGTTGCTATTTGTATCGTTCTAGTGTGGTCACCAGAAACTTTCCAAGTTTCAGGAGATGATGAGATGTAATTAGAAAACACTGCTCACGGAGGGATGCGGCCTTCTCGCCCAGAACGGGTTCGAATATCCTCATAAGGGGTTTCGAGAGCTGATTTTCAAGATAGTACTTGGTATCGATGGGCAGATTGTTCTCGAGCACGTATAAGGGGTCTTCGGATTTCTCATACGCCGCAGCGCCTGGTGAGAAAAAGTCGGCTCGCATTCTGTTCAAATGATAATGGATTTGTGCTGCTTACCTTTAATCCCCTTTATTATGACGTAGGCAACACGATCTCCTAAGGCAGGAGCGGAACCAGCGTCGCGCTGCTTCATTCGTTCTGCAAGTTCAACGTGCGCTTGTTTCGCAGCATAATCTGTATTGCCATACTCAGTTGTGAGGTATATGATCGGAATTTGTCGAGGAACTTACCGCTTTTTGCCAACGCCTTGGTTATTACAAGCTGTGACATGTCAATCTTGTTTTGCAAAAGATCAGAGATTATTTGCTTCGTATACCTGTGCTCCACGTGAGAACCCGGTTCGAGAAGCTTGGCAAGAACTTACTCCTCGGCACCTTTCACATCTCTGTTAATTAGCATTTTGTGCAAGCATGTCTCGATCACAGTCGAGACAAGTCGACAATTGTCTCTCCGCACTGTTTCAATTCCTTTCGAGTCCATCTTGTCATACTTGTCGGGTCGAGTCCAATAAAGTCCTGCATATCGCTTTTTGCTAATAAGCAGATAGGGGAAATAGACTTTCTCGAATTCAAGCTTGATAGGTTTCACAAATTTAGTCGTCACGAAATCTGCAGCTTCTTGCCCTGAACGACAAACAAAAACCATTAGGAGTTAGATTAATTGAGGAATCAAGATCTTACCCAAAGCCATGACAGTGGGAAGATCCGTAGGTCCAAATCTGACCATGACAGAGTCTGTGTCACCATAAACAATTTCGGCGTTGTGCGAACGTCCATTAGCAATGCAGTACTCTGCCTCTACTTCCTATATGATAGATGAAACATGGAATAAAAAAAGGACGATCCTGATCGACATACCTGTTTTGTTTTCTCTATCATTTGCCGTCCATACGACGTAACACTGGATGAAATAGCCAAACAAGGCAGCTTGCCAATAGTGGCGCCTGTAAAACCATATACGGAGTTAGCGCTAATCTGTCAAAAACTTAATCAGGACAATCTTCATGATCAGAATGGAACGTCAAAGATGACCTTCAAGGCTAATTGACGGCCATCCAGCACAGCCCGTTTAAAGACGTCTTTCTCGTTCTTCAAATCAGCCTTGGCTCGTTTGCGTGCGGAGATGAGATCTTCTAGAATTGTAGGGAGGAGACCTTTCCGCCTTGATGATGTCACAAAGATGTCTGTGAGTGTTTTTGTGAATACCTGCTTGAAAAAAAATCAGTATCTTGACATACCATTGTTCGGAGTCTGGATATAATCAACATCCTTGACAAGTTTGAGCCGCTCAATCGTCGGTTTGTCCAAGAGGGTCGTGTAGCACAGGTTGTGCGCCATCATGATGGAGGGATACAAAGAACTAAAGTCCAGCGTCGCAATGGGAACGTCATAGTACCCTTTCTTAGGCTCAATAACAGTGGCCCCTTCGTATTGTTCATCGGAACCTGTTGATCAACTTTAGCGATACATGACGATCAGAACCATTGATCCACGTCTCACCTTCTCCTTTCAGTGCAGGCACGACATAACCGTCGGCATTGGCCTTGCGAAACAGTTGCGATAGAACCTTGATAGATTGACCTCGAGAGAGCAGATAATTAAATGGAACGCCTGTGACACGGGCCATTTCAATGTAGTTGACGAGACACATGAGTTTGTCCAGCAACCGTTGGGGCAGATAGGCATCCTGAACATGGAGTCAGGACTTGTGTCCATCAAATGGGTAAACACAAACCTTCAGACAGTAAACAGCCAAACGTCGCCGTGATTCCGGCGTACCATTTTGCAGCTCTGTAATGACGGAATGATGAACATCTTCTTTCTGTTCACCGAGAAATTGGGCGCAAACAGAGTTCAGAGTGTAACTCCGCAACTTGTGTTCTCTCTGCATGAACTGCAAAACATCGAGCTGTAGACGTCCATCGAGAGTCGTCTCCTTGGAATCACGCTGGCCATATGCCTTCGAAGAGAAATGAGTGTTCTTGACTTCTGTCTTGATGTCTAAAAATCACAGACAACGGCCTCAGATATTGTACGTCAAAAAGCAAGTGAGCCGACTAACTCTTTAATCTTCCGAGGAAAGGAAACTTTGGCGCTCTTAAGGCCTTAGCTCGGTCAATGAGGTACGGAAAGTCAAATCCAGCGATATTGTACCCGATGACAACATCAGGATCTACTTCTTCCACAAAGTCGCGCCATGCTTGGAGCAAATCGGTTTCGTCGTTGAAGGACAGGACCTGTGAGCCAGCAATATTGGAGCAAGTGTTGAGAGTGAATATGTTGCGAATAAAGGGTGTTTGTTCCCCTAGAGAAAGGCTCATGGGTATCAATCTTGACAACTAGAATATACAGACAAACCCTGCCGCGTTACCATATTCGCAATCTGAATAACAGGGTCCGTTTGAGGCTCAGGGAATATGCCTTTCCGGCCTGCACACTCGATATCAAAGCTCAAAATCCGGAGAGGAGCTATTTTGGACCAAGCTCCTTCCGGTGCATGCGATACAAAAGCGTCCCATCTAGACAACTGTTTAGAAGACGACGCTTTAGAACAGCGAAAGCTTCGTACCTGACATTAAATTCGATCTGGCAGTGAGACCTCTTCTTTTCGCTGGACAATAGGTGGTATTTCCCTGCTGGGACCTCTATCCAGTTCATGCCAACGACCTATCCTCGACATATAAGAATCAAACTATAGCCAAAATCGGTTTCCCCTTGCATACCTTGGTATCTATCATGAAGCGCAACGTGTACGCGATGTTGCTTTCAAAAGTCGCCACCACATCCGAGAATAGGCCTCGGAAACGGCACTCTCCGCGTTCAAAAACGCGTAATTACCAATCGGTTTGTTAGCCTGCGGAGTCTGCAGTTTTTTTAAGATTACGTATCTCGAACTTTGGGCAGACTTCGCGAGTCTGAAATGATAATCTTCAAGAATGGTATCCAATCGTCTCCTCGGTACCCCCAAAGGCTACGTTTCTCGACATATTCTATTGTAACAACGGGATCGCCTGCTACCAAATTCTAAAAAAGAATCAGCCATTGAAAGTGCCTGCAATCGACATGGTGACAAACATTGAGATCCTGTCGAAATGGAATGACGTCTTCTCGGCTGAAGCCGCGAGGAACAGCAATGTAGAAATATGGCAGAAAGTCTGTTATATGAGCCAATACGCTATGACCAGCCTAAAGAAGTATCGTGAAAGCTTGATTATGTATTGGATACATTTTGGAACATACCTCTGTCACACCAAACATCCTCAATCTTGTTGACCCACCACTTTCTTGTGATTCCTCGACATCGATTTGTTGGAATACTTGAGATGGTTAACTTCTACTAAAATCAAAGCCGACAAGAACATACCAATCTTGTCCGTCTTCTCATTCAATGGTGCCAGATACGGTCTAGCCCAGCTGTCGGACCCACCCTCAGCAACTACATAAGCTCCCATGCTCAATGTTTGTTTCCGTCAAGATGAGTAGAACTCACTGTTTCCATCTCCAGCCTCGTCTTTGATCCGTTGAAGGACGTCAGCAAAAGAAGAGTCCCCACCCTGCGAGCCTTGGAAGGATGCTGAAGGGCCAAGCTTGCGTCGTTTCGTTGCAGAGTCAGAGGCTGCATCATCTTTGGTTCTGGCATATAATGTAAGGTAATCTGGCGAGTTTGACGCGTTGCGACACGTACCGAGCACGAGAGCGCAGTTTGTTCTCTTTGATGGGATATGATGCTGCAGGCATGGTGGATTATGGAAGAGGAAATATTCGTGGCTGATTGCCTTATTATTTCAAGTAACTAGAGAAAGTGGAAGTCCTGGACGGAGGAAGCGTGGTCACCAGCGTCGATAATATAATTTATTAGGTAGTCCAATCACACCAACTTTCATAACGCGTTATTTGGTCGCCTTTGGATTGCAATCGGCATCTCGGCTCCAGAATAACCTCAACAAGTTCAATAGTTCAGTGACATCTACACGTCACTGGCAAGATTCCTATTTCACTAATGTCTTGTACATTGATTTATAGTAGTCCTTCCAAGATCACAGAGAGAGTTCCTTAAGGATACGAATGGTGTCTTCGGGATCATTCACGGAATGTCCTATAGTGCGTGGATCAGTAAAAATCTCATAATCATTTCCTCCCTACGACATTTCTATCAGTCAATTGTACAGCTAGGTAGTAAGGTCTGACCTTGTAGGTCTTGTCTCCGAAGAAGTGGATTTCTTCAAATCCTTCGTCTTCTACATGCTTCAATGCATAAGTCTTGTCCCACCCATGAGGGAAGACGTCAAAAGATATTTGCCCGCCAATAGCAAAGGTCAAGCCGTAATCAGAGAATTTGTCTTGGAGTACTTTGACAAAGGCTGCTCTGATCCCGTGTACCTGCGTTATATATTAAGATGGGGTGTAGGCATTTGATTCTTAAGCAAACCTTGTCATATGCTTGGAATTCAAGGCGCTCAGCAATGCTGTAAAACTAATGTCAATACTGTTAAAATCAACACAGAAGGTAGTTGTACGTTGCGTTGCGGCCGATAGGGCTGACATTAACCATTCCATTTCTAAATTCAATAAATGTGCCACTGACGACAGGCAGAACAGTCAAAAGTAGAATGTGGAGGCAACGAAATGGTCACAAACCGCTTGATAGGAATGTCAAGGTCAGCGATGTAATGAAGTATGAAGTTAGCCAGCTTCTTATACTTCTCTTCGCCGAGGAACTTGATGAAGGATTGAGATACGAGTTGTTTGCCAAGTTTGTAGGCCGTAAGACCATTTTCCGCGAATCCATAGTCAAAGTCATCGACAGCTGTTGGTACTGATCAACGGAAGCGATACACAAATGTACCTGCCTACAGAACTCACCATTGCTTCCATTGAATGAAAGTTGCTCGGAGATTTTGGCGAGATCTGAGCCACCGACAAAACCAATGACTGCTTTCTTCCTCAAATCGCGTAAAGTTTCGGCCATCTCACTTGACACGCTCTATCATCCAGAGTCAAAACAACCTTGAGATTACCAGCTCGATCACGTACCTGTCGGGCAAGCGTGAGCGTGCCATCGACGTCAAACAAGAAGAGCTTCTTGTGTGGACGATCTTCGAAAGCAGAGGAAACCATTGGCTAGCTAAAGGATGCAAAGAGTCGCGCAAGCTTGACGTGAAATCATTGATCGCGACGCGATCTCCGGTTTCCGCTGCAGCCGACCCGTTTGCTTATGACCCAGCTTGACTCGGCACATTTCATTTTTCTTATTATTCACTGTCTTATCTTACTACCAGATTTCCTGTTTTGAGAGCTCACGTTTCTGCCCTAGTTACCCCTAATGTCTCAATATCACGTCTACTCACTTCCTGTGGAACTTGTCCAAACTCTAACGCCGCGGAATCTTATCAACGCTCCATCCCAGCCCTCAAAGCCTGCATCACCTGAACCTCCTGAGATTACTGCACCTAGTGGACCCCGGACTTGCAATATATGTCAAGGACCTACTTTTATTGCCCTAGAAGATCAGCGTGCTCATTTTCGATCTGACTGGCATCGATACAACGTCAAGACGCGTCTTGCGGGCGGGAAACCAGTTACAGAGTCTGCATTCACTCAGTTGGTCGATGGTCTGTTTAATCTCTACGACGTCTTTCTACTTAGCTCAAACATCGCACCTAGCCCTGGAGGATTCACTCTCTGGCTCTGAATCATCTGACGAAAGCGACTCTTCAGAATCAGATGCTGTAAACAACCTCGTTAGCAAGGCGAAACGGAAAATTCGATTAGTATCTCCTGACGAAGAACGAAAACCCAACACTCCTCAAACTGCCCTCACATGGTTCCACTCTCCTCCGTCAACACAGATCGGTGTATACAGAGCTCTATACTCCGATCCCAAAGATACTTCAAAATATCTTGATGAATTGCGGGAGATGCAGCACAGTTCTGAGGAAGGACGACAATGGGCTATGTTCATGGTTGCAGGAGGGCATTTCGCTGGCGCAATCGTGCAAGTGAGCCGGCAGTCGGAAAACGAGGGTGCAGCGGGCAAGAACGGAAAGAATAAGTTGCAGAAGCCAAGGTCTGACACAGAGGTCCTCCGCCATAAAACTTTCCATCGTTATACCAGTGCGTTTATCAGTTCAAACCTCTGATTTCTCCTACTGATAAAGAAAACCTTGCTGCTCAGCAAGAAGAAAGCAAGGAGGTAGTCAATCTTTGAATGATAACGCAAAAGGCAACGCGAAAAGTGCTGGTGCATTGCTGCGTCGCTACGGAGAGCAGTCTTTGCGTGATGTAAGAGATGTTTTTCGTCATTATTTCTTCTACTCACTAACTAGACAGGATATTCGCAATTTACTATTGGAATGGCGCGAAGATATCGACGCCTGCGAGCGAATTTGGATCCGGGCTAGTGGATCCAATCGTAAGATTTTTATTGGATACGACGACGCTGTAATACCGAAAGGAGACGACCGTTTGAGAACTTTTCCCTTCCCTACACGACGTCCAGTATGTGCTTCAATGATCCGTTTTCGACTAAGCTGATTCAGGACATCGCAAGACACAATCGGAACTTGCACGCTGCCTTCTTGAGCTCACAAGGGTGAAAGTTACACATTTCACTGAAGAGGCTCTGCGCGAACAAGATGAGATCATTCTACAATCTTTACCAAAGCCGAGACCTGTTCCCACTGTAGCTCCACCCGAGCCTGAAAAGCCAAAGCCCGTGAAACTAACTAAAGAAGAGGAGTTGCTGCGAGAAAAATGGGCTCGTCTTCTTGAGATGGTTACGAAGGGCCGTCTTGAGCCTCTGAAAGCATTCTGGGAGCGCGAAGCTACAAACATCGGATCTATCGATGTTCGGATACCTGAATGGACTGGAGAGCGGAAAGTCACACTACTCCAGGTCGCCGCACAAGCAGGCCACGAAGATGTCGTCCACTGGTTCCTTGAGGAAGCGCGTGCGGACCCCACCATTCCTGTCATGAATCCCAAATCGGATGACCCCGATGACGATGTTGATGATAGGGGTAACCGGTCAGACGCATCTGATACACCAAAAACATTACCGAAAGGTTCACGACGGACTGCATATGACTTAGCACGTTCGAAAGGCGTACGAGACGTTTTTCGGCGTTGTGCAGCCGTTCACCCAGATTGGTGGGATTGGCTTGGTGCCGGGCGCGTGCCTAGTACGCTGAGCCAGCAGATGGAACAGGTACAGGAGGACAAGAAGAAAGAGCGGAGAAAGGGTTTGAAGGATAAGGTCAGGGAAAGAGAGGCCCGGGAGCGAGAGAAAGAAAAAGAGCTGCCCACTTCCCCGCCAGTGCAAGAAGCGCCCAGGTCTTCAATACGACAGTCCAACCCTGTGTCCAATCGGCTGGGAGGATCTTCTGGTGCTGGTGAAGGTGTGGCAGGGCTGACACTTGAGATGCGCGCTAGGGTCGAGAGAGAACGTAGGGCAAGGGCAGCGGAAGCGAGGATGAAAACTCTAGGTTGACTAAGCATCTGTTGTAAAGCTTCTGGTTCAGTGTCTGACTATACTGGTTATGAGCGCGGCCCCATTTTCTGTTCTGACGTGCCATTTCATGACCATATAAGATTTTGATCAAGGGCATAGTGCCATCAGATGATTTTCGTAGCAATTGCGAGCTTTGAATTCTACTATTTCGAGCAGTTTGTCAAACGATTGTAATTGAACTTGATCTAGTTATGAAACACTATTATACATGGGTACAAGACTGATGTGATTGCTCATTGAATACAAGACAACGATCCACAATTAACCCAACTTCTGGAAAATTGCCGCTCATGATGACGTCGGTTACGAGATAACTTCGTGTTGGATTGAAACGGTACTGTGAACCATATTGACGGACCTGTTGGCGCATGGACAGGGAGCGTCTTGTTGGTCAGCAGTACCAGGCAGAGTAGGAAGAGCTAGGAAAGGTTGGATCATCGGAACACTGATCACAGCCGGATTATTGTGCATTTCCTGTGGTTCGCGAAATGGTGTTTTTTGATCACTCGACCGGACGCTGCACGCTGTAAATCGTGGAAATGAATCAGATGTATCTACAAGATGTTGGAAAGAACACACCTGGATCTGACCGTACCTCGTTCCTGGGTGAACTTTTCATTGCCTTGCTATGGTCGTTGCACGAGCAGTCAGCTGGAAAACAATGAGACGAGACGAATACAATTCAGGATGTGAGACGCACAAGCCGCATGCACAGGTTTGGTATCTGCGACAAGAAGACCACAGGGACGGGAACTATGCATGGCCGCACATCCTTTCTGAAGGCCTGGCTGAAGGCGCGACAGCGTATCAGCTTTTGACCGTTCATCGTTCCTCAGTGGGTAGGTGTGTCGGCGCACAAGTCGACGATTCGAGACCTCTGGTCCGGGTAGGAGCAGCGTATCAGCTTTTGACCGTACCTCGTTCCTCAGTGGGTAGGTATGTCGGCGCACAAGTCGACGATTCGAGACCTCTGGTCCGCGCAGTAGCAGCGTATCAGCTTTTGGAAGCTCGCACTGGGACATCGAGGAAAGGGTTTGTAAGTCAGTCTCGAAAGAAGAAGCCTTTTAAGCAATGCAGATTGGCCCGCCACAGTAAATCTCCGAATCCGATTGCAATGGAGAAGTCGCTTGAAGACATGTGTATCAGAGCAGGATTCCGCGTTGGCAAGTGGACTTGTGGATAAACGTGGCAAATTAAAGGAAGAGTTCAATAATTTCCACAGCAGGATCGCGGTAAAACCATGGGCTTGAGACGATGCAAATAGCTTGCGTCCTCACAATCAGTCAAGCAGAAATTCCATATGTAGTACGGAGGCTGATGAAAGATGGAAAGAGTAGGAGAATACATACATCAAAATCGGAAGTTAAAAAAAAAAACACCACGAGCTTGACAAGATGTATATGGCGGCTACGTCGTCAATCATGAATTCCGCATTCGGCAGAAAATGTCGTAGAAGCATGGAACAGAATTCTCGCTACTTCCACGAGGTGATGCATGCAAATGGTTTGTGGCCACACTATTCCTTCTGTCACCAACTAGAGTATGTAGACTGGTGCTTATTGAATGGCTAGAATTCCTGAGATACAGATGGTTCAATTCGCATGCAAGCTGGTTAGGCTCAAACCTGTCACCCGACGGAGCTCCCAAGTCTTGAACGCTATCCAAGTAAGACAGGACACTACATCTGGAAACAGAGTCAGCCATGTGTTTGAGACGCCACAGGCCGTTTCATCAGACAACCATAGTGACAGACTGACAACGTGCGATAAGGGCAGCTGGATCTAATTTTAGCACTTTGCTTGGCTAACCATACGAGGTCCAAATACCATCAATATTTTTTGAGGTCGCGCTCTCGAACGAGTTTAACACGACGATATGTCGGCGCGTAAGTGCTTGATTTCTACCTCCTTGCTCTCTTATGCAATTTTCACATGACATAGGTCTTTCCCTCGCCCAACAGCTGGCCTTACTTGAAGAACCTGCCCCAGTCGGTAAGCCCATCCCATCCACAGTCATTATCCTTTTCTAATGTTCAATAGACTTTGACCCAGAGGACATCCACGCGCGTAATGCCGATGGAGAAGATGGGATGAGTGTAGATCCTGCCGCTCGGGATCACTATCTGGATGTTGGGTACGCCCGCATCTCAAATCTTGAAGACGAAAGTGCTTAAACCTCTCCATAGGCCGAGTTTACTGCGGAAACAGTATGACAGTGTATCCGACGTCAAATATGATGGAGTAAAGACGACAAGGCAGCAGCTTGAATACGATAGTGATGATGTGAATGATGGAGATGAAGGAAGCGGGTTGGAGGATGATGTCCGGGATGCTCAATCATCAGCTGCAGAGGATGACGAAGAAGAATGGGACAAGGATGAGGAAGAGGGAGGAGTAGGGATTGAAGACCAAGGACGCGAGGACGAGGAGGGAGATAACGATGAGGAAGAGGGAGGAGCAGGGAGTGAAGATCAAGGAGGCGAGGACGAGGACGAGGACGAGGATGAGGAGGGAGATAACGATGAAGAGGCTCTGATACCACTCAAAAACAGCACACCAGAGAAACGACCTGCTGAGAAGCATGACCACGAGGAGAATGTTTCGTCAGAGCTTTCAAATAAAAGAGAAGCAGATAGGAAGAAAGGGAAAGCAGTGTCACGGCAGAATGTGCGCCCATTTTCTGCTCCTCTCATCAGGAGGCTTACTTTATTATTCCTGGTTTAGGCCTTGTGGGATACTCTACTGGACGCACGAATACGTTTACAAAAAGCCGTCACAGCTGCGAATAGGCTACCTCCGGTAAGCCTTCTTAGCGGCTGCCTCTAGTCTGTATTCTCAAAGTATTTTAGCCTCTTGCCCTCAAAGAACAATTGGAAATTCCCGAATGTCAGGAAGCTTTGGATAAGTTAATGAAAGAGGCCGCCGCCTTGTCCGAAGATATATTCCAGTTACAGGAGGTGACACAACATCTTTTTCCGCATAAGAAAACTGCCAACGCTTTTTCCTCAGCGCCTCCTTAAAACTAATGACTCTATTTCACCTCCACCGCGGAAGCGTCGAAGATTGACGAGTGATGATGATACACCAATTGACTATGTCCAATGGCTTGAAGATGCAACTTGTGACGCATCTGCTATGGAGCAGACGTATGTCTATCTCTTTTTTGCTGATGGTTCGATTTTTTAATAATCATGCTGGCAGATATCATCCTCATCTTGTCCAGACATTAGCAAAATGGTCTGCCAAGATTCAAGCAGTTGCACCATCCGTTCTTTTACCTTCGAAGAGAGGCGCGTTCTCTTCAAAGAATGCACAGAATGCCAAGACTGTTTTGCAGCTTATCGACGAGACATTGGCAGATCACACGAAGCTTCTTGCAAGGACACAGATCCGACGCAGCAAAAGTGCTCAAATTGGCGTTGCAGAGGTCTCAGATGACGAGGGCCCTCGGGAGGACTCGAACATCTTCGATGATACCGACTTTTACCAGCAGATGTTGAGGGATGTGATTGATTCTAAAGAGAACGGGTCCGGGGGGGACGACTGGATGGCAATCCAAAAACAAAAGAAGGCGAAAAAGAAGGTTGACACGAAAGCTAGCAAAGGTAGAAAACTACGGTGCGTGTTACTTCTCCCCATATTGCATCCATCTTGAGTGAACGTGCACAGCTACGCGATACACGAGAAACTACAGAATTTTATGGTACCCGTGCCAGTGGTTGGTGGTTGGCATGAGGAACAGATCGACGAGCTCTTTGCTTCATTACTAGGCAAGGGCTTTGAGGGCCCTGTAGAAGAGGCGGCGGATGGGGCAGGAGGACAAGAGGGGATGCAATTGAGTGCAGCACTCAAGGATGGATTTCGGGTGTTTGGGTGATCGCCACCAATTCGGAATAGAACCAAACATGATGATGTCTTGTTTCGAATG
>QGOA01006596.1:0-63142 GCA_003313075.1 Termitomyces sp. MG16
GTTGTTGATTACGCCTCTGCAATATGGGATTCCTAATTCACGTCTGCGGTATTATCTGCTGGCGAGGCCGTCTGCCAATCCATTTTCCAATGTGTCTGTTGACGATTCAGATGTCGTTTGGCGGTATATACCTGGCCACACCATTTGGAATGACCCGAGATTGGAATTCCAAGATGAAGGTGACCATGAAACGACGTCTATTCGTGTGCGAAAGATTGAGGAGTACTTGGATTACGACAATAACTTAGAAGATCCACACCCAAATGCTGTTCCGGACAAAGTTTTGATCAAGTGGGGGCGACTTTTTGACATTGTCCTTCCATCATCTCGACGTACATGTTGTTTTACTCGAGGTACGATTACTCCGGGTGTTCAATCTCATCTCTGACCGCCACTTAGGATATTCCCAACTTGTAGAACGCGCAGGTTCTATCCTTCAGATGAACGAAAACCTTAGTGTCAGTCTAAATCGATATAACGTATTCACTTTTCCTCAAACTTTCATAGACCACAGAGATATTTACTGAATTTCTTAAAGCTTCCTCAAATATCGAAGAATATGGACGGGCAGTTGAGATACTCAGACCTCTCAGACTACGATATTTTTCTCCGTCTGAGCTTCTGCGAATTTTTGCCTTCACACCGATCCATACACATTTTGTCTTTGTCTGGCCTGTGGGTATCTCTACCAAAACAAAATACCGCTTGATAGGTAATAGTGTGAATGTTCACGTTGTTCAAAAGTTAATCCGATATCTATATCTTGATATATAGTTTTGTTGGATGCCATAGACATATTAATTAGGCAGCGGTGCAGTGTCTGGGACAGATTCTAAATTTTAGAAAAACATTTGAAAACTGGCCTATCTATGCGCTCATCCCATACCTTGAATAGTTCAAATATAACACTCAAATATAACACTTGCTATTGAATCTTCTCTAAATTTGACTAAAATAGCTATGCTAGTACTGTTGAGAGAAGTATTTTATAGCATCACCAAAAATAAAAAAGGTTATTGACCTAGAATGCCACCACCTGATTGGACCTGATTCCCTGCTAGATTGGATCTAATACCTGCCATCAACATCCTGCCACCGTTGGTATTTTGCCATCCACCCAGTGCCATTGATGATGCCTAAAAGTTGATCAGCAGCTGACATGGTTTACAGCTACTGACTAGGGAATATGTGTTGGGCATGCTAAGTTTTTGAGGGAGTCCTGGACAGGTCCCAGAGAACAAGTCAGAAACAAGTTAAACAGCAAGATTTGGGTGTAGATCAGGAAGGGAAGTTGGTAAAAGGAGTGCAATAAAAAAAGTGCACTATTGATGAAGTGCACCTAAATGAAGGAGGAAGCAGATATGAGTAAGTGGTGGCAAAGAATGTGGCAAGAGAACTAGAGGCTTAGCAATGACTAAGCTGCATGATGCCTGCCATAGGTGCAAGGCATGTAGATTCTGTATGCATAGCTGCAGGCTAAAGGTGTGCAGACAATTGGTGACTTTGAACTAGGTCAGCACAAAAGAAATCTGAACCATAGGATGAACTAAGAAGGGGAAATAGGGTACTCTGTTTTTTTTTTTTTTGGTGGTACCTCTGTGGGCTGTAGACAGTTCACATAGTCAGCCTCTACAGTCTGGAGTATATGATTTCTCACTTGTTAGTTGTAGTTACACATTTTAGACCTGGAGCCACCTCAGGGGAAATGCTCTTACACATGCAGTGTGGGGCTTGGACACTAGCCAATACCCACTAAAACCATGGCAATCTTTCTCCATGATCTAAGTGGGCTTCCCATGCCCTGTGTGAGGTTCGACCATGTACTTCTGACCAGTTTAATACCTGTTGCCTTCCTTCCAAACCTCTTGTTGTCTGTTGCTAGGCAGTTGGTTTTCATTCTCTGGGCAATTGCAGCTCTGATCCTTCCTTTTATCTCATTCTGTGTGGATAGTTTCTCTGGGTCTGAGCCCCTCCCTATTCTCCATTCACATCTGAGCTTCCATATTTTGTGGGAGGCTTCAGAGAGTATAATGGTCATGAACCTCCTAGTGTCTTTGTCACTTTTCTTTTTTCTCTTTGTTATTGCACATCCCAGCTGGTCGCTCAGGGATGGCTTTTTGAAGTCTAAGCCTTTTTTTTTCACATAGGAGTTCTACATACTTCTATATCTCCAGTTGCCCAGAGGCTTCACACTCTGTTAGTATATGTTCCATGGACTCTATGGATATACATTTGGGGCACATTGCCCTAGTTTCATAACCTGCTATATGTTCCTAGTATCTTCCTACCTTGTAAGTGTTGTGCATTGTTCTCCATAGGATGTTCCTTGTTTGCCTTGATAAGGTCTTACTACATAGCAACTTCCATATTTAGTAATCTGTTAAGATCTTGCCCATTCTTTCTCTTACCACCCACCTTGTCATGTCGAGGTGGATGTTTGTTCCTCTGCATGTAGAGTGAGGTAGGTTTTCTATTATTCCTCTATAAAGTTTTGCCTGGGTCATCGTGGACAGCTTTGCTCCTGGCATCTTGTATCCTTGTGGTATTGTGAGGTCTACATGGTCTGTGTTCTCCTTTCTGCCCCTTGATTTGCCAAGGCATTGGCCTCTTCATTTCCTTCAAATTTCTATGTGGGCCTTTACTTTTTCCAGCAGGGTGAGTCCTTTTCACACTCTAATATTTGCAACTATTGATGCTATAACCATTTTATTTGGTGATCCCACCCATCCTTTGCTTTCTCTCCTATGAAGGTGTTTAATTAGATTGTCAAGTGTCAGCTGCAAGTTGCTTTTGATCAGAATGTTTAAGTTATTTGGTACTGCTCTTATCGCTTCCAGGATCACCACGGCTTTCCTTGTGTTGTTTGTCTGCAGGATGTTTTGGGGTATCCTTATGGCCCTGTTTCGGATATCATCCTCTTCAAACCATATTCCCGCTCCTGCCACAGCATATTAATTTCTGTCTCTCTTACATGAACTGTACATGTATATTGTGATAAGTTCGCTGTCAGTCAGGTCTCAGCCATAATCAACGTCACATTGCCTCATCCATTTTCCTTGGGCAAAAACACAGAACTCTTCCTTTAAATTTCCACACATTGTAATATCCATGTTAAAGATCATTCTCCCCTCATTTTGTAGGTGGTTCTCTTCCACTTCATCCTTTCTTTTGTCTTCTACTTGGGTTGGGTCCTATTGCCTGCTCAGTTTACTCAAATATTCCTTAGCTGCCACCCTGCATTTGTGTGGGTTCTCACAGCCTTTGTGTCTCTTGGTTCCTGCAGGTCTGGCAGGTGCAGTTTCTTCTGGATTTGTGCTGGGTATTCAGGGTTATGTCTATTTTGTCAGCTGTCTTTTTCATGTCTCCTATCATCCTAACTTTGTGGTTTTCTCTCAGACATCTCATCCTATTTGAGTGTATTCTGACATTCTTAACTGAGGCCAGGTCTAGATAGTACCAAGCTGGAATCTCTTCTCTCAGCCTTTGCTCAAGTATTAATGTGTAGAAGGTGTCATTATATTTCTTTGCCGTCTGCAGCATATGTTGTAGGGGTTGGAGGAGGTTTGCTCCATTATTTCTTACATTTATCTTTGTGTTCTGTAGAAGAGGTATTGACAAGGCTGTTGTATCATTCTTATATGAATGGGCCATTGTCCAGCTTTACCTATTAGGGTCAGTCTTCATTCAATTTCAGGTATTAATGAACCTTTAGTAGTTCGATGACTTTGTTCTGCAATTTGATGTCTAGGATTTTTTGCCCTCCTTTCTCTATTGGGAGCTGAAAAGTGGTCAAGCTTATTGTCAGCTTAGAGTCTGTGTTCCACATGAATTCTTTTATTTTTTTTGTGAGACATTCTTCAATCTGTTTTGGCATGCCTTGCACTCTTATCCAGTATTGGGTTCTGCCCCCCACTACTATGTTAATAATCAGCTTGCAGCCTTCTAATAAGGGGTTTCTTTTATTCCATCTTTTTAGGTTCCTGTCTATAATTTCTAGTGTAGATGTCCAGATGCTAGCACTATCTACTCCATTCCCAACAAAGGCACCTAGCAGTCTTGCCAGTTTTCCATCTCTAGTGATCTTAATATTTTCAGGAATGGTTTGTCCCTGAGGTTTGACCTTCTTGTCAGGAGTAGGTTGTTTTTATATTCCTGTGTGTCTATTGGTATGATTACAGTCTTTGGTATGTTGAAATGTGCTCCAGAGGCTTCATACCATCTCTTCAGCAATAGTTCCAGGTCTGTAAAACTGTCACTTTCTGCAAGGTACACAGTGGTGTTGTCTGCAGATATAGTGGCAATTATTTTTTTAATGTTGTTATTTGTTTGCAGACACCTTAATTTTAAGTGCCATAGTGTTTGTGCAAGGGATTCGATCACAATGTTGAAAAGCAGGCATGAGAGGAGGTCACCTTGTCTGACCTCTCTTTGGACCTTAAAGCTCCTACTTATTTTGCCATTCAGTATGACTCTTGTGTGGGTGTCTGCATAAAGTTGTTTCATTGTGTTGGCGAATTCTTTCGATATGCTGTTCCTTCTCATTGATTTTCATAAGAAGGCATGTAGGATTTTATTGTATGCTTTTTCTTGGTCTAGACATATGATCATACTGTTTGTTTCCATTGTTCTGCACTATTCAATGGCTGTCTGTGCCAGTTTGGTTTAGTCTTTAATATGGCATCCCTTCATAAAAACTGCTTAGTCAGGGTATATTATATATGGTGCCGCTTTGCCTAGCCTTATTGCTAGAATCTTGGTCATAATTTTATAGTCAGTATTCAGGACGGTTATTGGTCTATAGTTATTTATATCTGTTTTGTCCCCTTTTTTGTAAATTGGACATAGCCAGCCCTCTGCAAAGTTCGTGTTTTTGCACATTCTGTGGATCTGTATATCATTATACACTATTTGAAGAGCTTCTACTACATCAAAACTCTGGTCTTTTTCTTTCTTGACATTGTATATTGTGGCTAATTCTGTCCAGAGTTTATGTATTATGCCATCTAGTCTGGCTGCCTTTCCCCTCTGTAGTGTTGCTATCAACTTTTCAATCTTTTTCCTTGATATGAGCACTCCTAAGGTATCTATTTGTTCTATGGAAATCTTTTTTGATGTGAATATCAGGGCTTCTTCCATCGCTCTTTTGTGGTGTCACCTGTTTGTTGGTAGGTCTCTTGCTTGGATCTGCTCATGATGTGTCCTTGCTATTTCTGACATTTTCTTCAAGTTTCATTCCAGTTCAGGTTCTCTCAGAGGGGGTTTTTTTAGAGCCACTATCACATCTCTTGTAGCTTTGTCTTTATTTATATTTATCCATGGTTTAGACAAGGTTTTTTCATGCAGAAAGTAGTTTGTGTGTGTTGTGTCCCTCGCTCTTATAAATCTCAATGCTTCTAGCTTCTGTATCCTTTTGCTGATCATTGCTGCCTCCTCTGCCTTGGAGGATTCATCCATGTTACTGTTGTTTAGGGTGTGCAGCTGGTCTGCTTCCAGAGCATGTATTTCCTTTATAACCTTGGGTTTTGTTTTTCCAAAGTGGTCTTGAATCAATTCTATTATCCTTTTCTTGAAAACCTTGTGGAGTGTCTGAGAGTTGTTTTCAACAGTCCTTGATTTGACTACTCAACTTAGTTTTTGTTGGTGTTCTATTTTCAGGGCTGCTATGGAGTTCATAAATATTTTATCTTGGACAATTTGTGCTGGCATGGCATATCATCCTTCACCCATGTGAAGTTGCCATGGGTTTAGTAAGGTCATTTCTACTAACAAATGATTGGTATTGACACTCTACTCTCCCTATTTTCTAGTTCCAGCTGAAGGGGATTAGGTCTTCTTTTAGATATATTCTATCTATTCTAGATTGTATGAGTCAGTTTGTCATATGGAAAGAGAAGTTGATTGTGGTTTAGTTCTCTCTATGCCATCTATCTGCTAGGGATAGATGGGACTTTAGGTTGAACAGCACTCTTATTACCTCCAATGAGTCTGGGTGGGCTGGTATTCTATTGATTGCTTCCTTGACCATATTTAGGTCACCTAGGAGGATGCTTGGTTCTAAAAGATGTGGTTGTACACTCCAGTTCACTCTCAGCTTATTTCAGAACCTTCTATTGCTTGTATGTTCATTTGGTACATAGACATTCAGGCATTCTATTACTTTATTTCCTTGTCACGGTATTTCTATACACACTGCCCTGCCCAGGATTAATACTCCGAACCTCATGTCCTTCCATTTTGTTGTGTTTTTTCTTAGGATAAAAGCCACTTCCATAGCATTTGGCCTGATTTTGTCTATGCTTGACATTATGTGTATTTGTCTGCTGAAGAGTCTATTTAGGTCATCTCTGTCGCAGCATAATGCAGAATAAATATATATTTCACGTATATAGTACACTGAAGTTCGAAATCAAGGACGATTCGAACTTCAGGTATAAGTATGTATTTTATACCTAAATATGAGACATTTAGAATTTCGTAGAATTTTATTATGATGTAAAAAAATAAAATGAAATGAATAAAGAATAAAACATACATCATGAGCGCGTCATGTATGATGCGAGATTGAGGTAACACTCCATAGTCATTTGTCATTTACTTTGACACTCCCACTTGACGAGGACGGAGGAGGAGGTACCACTCGGAGTTTGTCTCAGTACTTAATGAAAGTTTCGCGAGGTAATGCCTTTGTAAGCGTGTCTGCTATCATATCGTGTGTCAAGACATATTGTAATTTTATGTTTTCTCTTTTTATTTGATCTCGAATAAAGTGATATTGAATATTGATATGTTTGGCTCGTGAATGTCTGACCGGGTTGTTGGAAAGGGCGATGCTTCTAGCACTATCCATATAGATTGTGGTTGCTGTTGCCTGCCCAAAATTGAGGTCGTTTAATAGGCATCGCAGCCAAATTGCCTCCCTGGTCGTGTTTGCCGATGCGATATATTCCGCTTCGACTGTTGACGTTGCTACCCCTAGTTGCTTTTTTGAGGACCAAGAGACAATACTGCCATTGAGCTCATAGCACCATCCACTGATTGATTTTCGGTTGTAATGGTCTTGTGCCCAATTGGCGTCGCTCCATCCAATAAGTTTTAACTCGTCGTTTAGTTGTCCTCCCAACATCAGACCATAGAATTTAGTCCCTTTGAGATATCGGAGTATTTGTTTGCATGCAGTCAAATGGGCTATGCCTGGATTATTAGCGAACTGAGCTACCAGACTTACTGCAAACTGAATATCTGGACGAGTTTGGGTAGCGTAGAGAAGTGATCCGACCATTGACAAGTAACTGACTCCGTTTGCAAATTTGTTGTAGGAATCAACCTCTCCTGGAGTTTTGGAAGACTGCAACAGCGAAAGATTGTGATTCGTCGCTAGGGAGGTCACCATTTCGTGACAATCCTTCATTCCGAAGCAATCTAGAATGGATTCGACATATGCGGACTGATCAAGTCGAATGATTCGTCTTTCCCTGTCTCGACTAATCTGTAGTCCTTACATATAGTGTATTTCACCAAGGTCGGTTATGTCAAAATGTTTATTCATGTTGTTTTTGAATGAGATAATTCGAGCGAGACGTTCCCTGGCAACAGCCATATCATCAACATAGACTAAAACGATGAGTACAATCTTTCCATGAGAACGCAGAATATACAAGCAGTCGTCTGCTTTAGATTGGCTGAAACTGAGGCACATGAGCACATCATGTAATCGCTCCTTCCATTTCTAGCCAGCTTGTTTGAGCCCGTATATTGCTTTGCGCAACTTCCAGTATCGTGCCTTTCCGATTCCGTTAGGAGCTCTCATGTAGATCTCCTCGTCTATATCGGCCTCAAGGTACGCTCCAACTATGTCTATTTGATGTACTTCGAGGTCTAACATGGCCGCCAGAGTAAGGAACACCTGCAGAGTAGTGAACTTTGCAACCGATAAAAACGTGTCGTGATAATCGATTTCAGGTACCTGGGAGAAACCCTGAGCTATGATTCGGGCTTTATACTTGATTTGGTTTTCTTGGCCATCAAGTTTTTCTTTCAAGACAACTTTACTTCCCACAGCTCTTTTACTGGGAGGTAAATCGTTTACCTCCTCAAATACATTCTTTTTGACTAATTGATTGTATTCGTCTTGAATGGCTTGCTGCCATCTATCTGTGTCGCATGTTTGCATGGCCTTGTAGACAGGCGGTCCTGATATTGCCATATATGCTGCGTGAACTTCAGGACTTCCATCATCGTTATCTCAGTATCTCATCGGAATACGTCAAGACCTGGTGGAAACCTCACGTTTTGGCAAGTTTTCCCACCTGGCCTTCTTCCTTGGAGCGGCAGGCGTTGCAGTGTCAGTAGGGCCCTGCTCAGGAGTACGAGGTCGAGAGGGAGATAGATACTGAAGCTCACCGCCACTGATTTCTCCTTCTGAAGCACTGGCATATGCATCGTCTCCCTCCGTTAATTGACTAAGATCAGATGGGTAAACGGGTACGCGAATTTTTCGAGGTACATCTTCTTCAGGATATGGAGCAAGGTTGATGAGGTCATCAACAGGCCCATTAACTTCTCCGTCAGAATTGGGTTTTACTTGTGCCAATTCACTAGGTACATCGTCTTCATAGAATTGAACGTCATGGGAAGTGATCAGTTTTCCGTTTTTGAGGTCCTCCAGTCTGTAACCTTTAGTTTCTCCCACCCACCATCCAAGCATTCGTACTCGTATTGCACACGACTCAAGCTTGCCGTGCCTTACTTCTTTGGGCACGTGAGCCCATCCAAGCGAGCCAAAGATACGAAGGTGTGACAAATCAGGTTTTTCATGGGAGTTACTCCATTCTGTAAACGGTATTTTGCCACCAAGGGCTGACGTTAGAGTGATAGAACGAATGTAAGTGGCATACGTGAAGGCCTCGCCCCAGTATCTCAAATCCATGTTTGCGACATGGAGCATACATCTCGTCATCTCCATTAAAACGGCTATCATTCGTTTGGCTATTCCGTTCTGCTCAGGTCTGTAGGGATTGGTAGTTTCATGAGTTATTCCATTAAGCTTACAAAACCTTTCTACAGTTGAATTCACGAATTCGGTGCCGTTATCGGTTTGAATTATTTTGACTAGCTGCCCTGACTGACGTTCGAGCTTTGCAACAGTACCGCGCATTTCATCAGCCATCTCCTCTTTCTTCTCGAGCAGAGAACTGTTTGGCAGACGACGACTGACTTCAACGATCACTAAGGCATACTGTTTTCCATCCCATGTGGGTACGTTCATAGGTCCAATCAAGTCCATGACAAGCAACTCGTTTTTGTTGTAGATTTTTGTGCTGGCTGCCGGCAAAGGGTGTCTAGTGGATTTTCCTTGAATGCACCCACTGCACAGGCGATTGAACTCGCGAGGCAATTTGATCTTTAATCCTGTTACGATGTTTGTATCTGCCATGTTTTTGATGGTTCTAGGACTGATATGACCTAGACGTTGGTGCCATAATTGCATTGTTGACTCGCTAGCAATATATGCAACGTGATTGTCTTGTACCCCCACGTTCATGCACTCGATTTGATACATGGTTCCCTGGTCTCCCATGAGTTTGGCACATATAAACTCCTTGCCATTAAAGGCTAAGCTGATGCCATAGGGGAATCCGGTAAGGATGGCGCCTGCACGCTGCAGTAATCCCAAGCTGATGAGATTTGCTCCTAGTTCGGGCACATATAATACTTCGTCAAATTGAACATCATTTGTTCCATTGAGAACGTTCGTACAAAGGAAGATCAAGCCAACTCTTTTTATGCTCAAACGATTGTTTCCTCCAGCAGAAATGTATTGATTTTCGACTATTTTGATTTTGTAAAACCAATTTTTGTCAGCCAACATATGGCATGACGCTGTGCTGTCGAGAAGGAGTCCAGAAGGCATGCCCTTGTTTGTTGCCATCAGCAGTTTCCCCACTTCGCAGGCAGGTGTAACCGGTTCGCTTATTGACAGGTTAGCATTTCCTACCTGCTTAGGCTTCTTCGGTTTGAGGCACTTTGGGCTCCAGTGACCTTTTTCGCCACAGTTGTGGCAGATGTCATCCACTTTAGGTTCACGCTTGGGTTTAGTCTTCTTTTTGATGGTCTTTCCTTTCAGTTTGCCCCCACTGGATAAAGTTCTCGGTTTGGATATGAAGGCCAGTGATTTATTCGAGGCGGCTTCTTCGTGCATCAATCGGTCATACACAGAAATTAATTCTGTGGACAAGCTTTCTAAAGTGAGGGAACTTCCTCGATATAATAGATTTTGCTTCATGACTTCCCAGGCCGTGGTATTTGGCAACAATAGAAGAATGGCATTTATGACTGTATTATCGTCGACCTTGTGACCAGCATTGGCAATACGACGGCGTATGTCAAGGTAGAAACCTATGTGAGTCGTCATAGATGTACGACCATCCCACTTTTTTGCGTATAACTGCTGATAGTAGTAGTGCACATTTGTGCCACTTTGTTGGTCGACATAAGTTTTATGGAGGTGATCCCATACGCTTTTCGCACTTCGAAGGTCGATAATAGAATCCTGCTGCGTGTATTCAATGGAGCTACGAATTAAACTGATAGCCGCATCATTTTTGCCTAACCATCGCTCATATTTTTCATGAGCTTGTTCCCATACAAGATAGGGCTTGGATAAGATTTTGTCCCAAGGATCTTGGGCTTCCTCCTCCTTTTTAATGGTGGGAACTGAGCCATCATCGGTAGAATCGGGGTGGGAGGTAGTCGTTATACCTGGGAACTGGTCAGGGGGTTTTGGTGGGCATTTATCACGTCCACTAGTAATACCCCAAAGTGACTTTGATTGCAGCGCAGCCTTCATATTATCAGACCATACGTGATAATTATTTCCGTTGAACTTCGTGAACTGTAGAGTATCAGAAGTTGGTTTGCTGATGTCGGGGCCTATAACTTGTCGCAGCATAATGCAGAATAAATATATATTTCACGTATATAGTACACTGAAGTTTGAAATCAAGGACGATTCAATAAGTAAACTGCTTAGTTACGTACCTGAAGTTCGAAATCAAGGACGATTCGAACTTCAGGTATAAGTATGTATTTTATACCTAAATATGAGACATTTAGAATTTCATAGAATTTTATTATGATGTAACGAAATAAAATGAAATGAATAAAGAATAAAACATACGTCATGAGCGTGTCATGTATGATGCGAGATTGAGGTAACACTCCGTAGTCATTCGTCATTTACTTCGACAATCCCTCTTGCTATTGCTTAGGTGAGTTTCTTGTACTGCCAGTATATCTATCTTTTTTTCTTTTATTAGCTGATACAGCTCCATCTACTTACTATTTATCAAAACAGAGCCTCTCCTCTTCATATTCAGGGATGCAAGTTTCAGTGCTCCCTTCCTGTCTCTTCCATTTCTCTTGGGGCTTTGAGTAGTGTTTTCACCACCAATATTTCTCTCATTATCTGTTAGGGTAGAATTTTCATGTTCCTCCCTATTTATCTGATGTGTGGGCTGTGATCTATCACTGATCCCGTTCAGGCTGTCATCAGAGTCATGGATGATAGTAAAGCTGTAGTCCCCTCCTGCCTGATTGGGGAGTATTCCATTACCAATATTTGTCTTCTGTTGTGTTAAAGTGTCTTTCGTTGTTGCAGATAGTAGGTTTGGATAGTGTATCTGATGTATAACACCTTCTACTGCAGGGCTGCTGCACAGCACTTTCCTTGTAAATACAATGCTGTCTGGGCACTTCCCAGCCCAGTTGGGGGGTCCCACTTAGGTTACTTGTTGTCCATAGACCCAGTAAATTTACCCTAGCATCAGACCTACATATTGGAAAACAGACAAAAGGTGAGAGAGGAGTATATTTCTTTGGGGTTTGTGACAAAGGATTATATAAGCATTGTTCAAGTAATGTTTATATTTCTGATCCTGGTAAGTAGCACTCCTTCCACTAAAACCTCTGCCCCTGCCCCTGGAGTATCCACAGCATCTGTCTGTGGTGTTACTGCCTCTCAGTGGCTTATTTGAGGTCACAAACTTGGCTGTCTCCTCAATCTTGTCAGTTTTGGCTGCATTGGTAAACCATCCGACTATGCTGGCAAATGTGCAGTGTGGTTGGTTATGATTGGTGCTCTTGCAATGGTAGCAGTGCAGCTGTTTGTCTTTGGCTAGAGAGGTCACACTTCTATAGTCAAGATGCATAAATGTCATGCTGCATGTGGACTGTAGGAGGGCAAAATAGCTGGGCCAGGTGATAGGTAGGTTACTGGTGAAGTAGATGTTCCAGATTGGCTTTTTGGCTCCAAATTTAGCTGTCCTTGGGGCTGAGCTCTCACCTGCTGCTAGTTTGGCTTCCAGTGCAGATAGGATGTTGAGGGCAGGTTCTAGGTTGTGCTGAAATGTGAGGTTGTTGGTAAGCTTGCTTTTAAGCAACATGGTAAACTCATTGTCCTTATATAGTGTCTCATATACTCCTCTCTTGACCTCATACTCTGCTTCTTGTACAGCTTCCTGGTCCTTGATGCTCAGGGTAAAGTCTTCTATGGATAGGAGGAAGCATGGAGTCAGTAGGGAGTAAGAGACAATGAAGGCCATCACATTCTTCATAGAGATGAAGGGGTTGTTTGTCATGATGGCATATGCCCTGTCAGATATGCTAGTCACCAGGAAATGATATGGTGGTTTTTGGCAGTCAGCTTTTCAGTTTGCAGATAGCACCTTGTCCTGTTGGAAGGAGAAGAGCTTGGCCCTCTCTCCTGTCATTTTGAGGATGAGGGCCTTTAGGTTTTCTCCCATCATTACTAGGTCAGAGTCTTTGCTGGCTTGCCACTCACAGATCCAGACTTTAGGGTTAGGATACAATGCAAAGTGGGCTTTTTTTCTCAGCCCAGAGATTATACTATGGCAGTGTGGATAGGTGAATAGTTGAAAAGCCCCTTATGGGTGTGAGTGTTCAAATTAGGTCTGTTGGGAGCTGAGGTGAGGGGGCAGGGGCTTCCTCAATCAGAGTACTTTCTTGCATGGGGTCAGGCTGGCTTGGGGGGGTGTTCTGAGGGGCTCCACTCCTCTGGTTAGGGGCTTTCCATATCTTTTTGACAATCCAGGAAGGGTCAGCACCTCTGACTCCATCAGCAAAGATGGGCTGGGAAAACATATGTGCTCCCTTTCTTCCTGGGGTGGAGGAGGATGGTGATGGTGAGCTACCAGGAGAAGAATCTACCATCATTGTGTTGTCTTTGCAATCCTAGTCCCATTCATAGAAGGTGTGTAAGTCTGTCTGGGACAGCAGGGGAGCGGTGGAGGCTGGAGATGCCTGTACCTCTGGTTCATCAATCCCTGATTCAACCATGTCTGAGTTAATGGTTGCAGACTTGTTCCTACTTTTTCTGTCATATGTTCAGACTCCTGGTTGCTTTTCAGAACTTCCAACCAGGAGCCTTTTTCTTGTGTTGATGATGCCCAAATTGAGCTAAGGTGCACTATTACTAGTACAGCTACTTAGTCAATATAGCTTTGAGTGCACTAAGTGTGTGAGAGAGTCCTGGACAGGTCCCAGAAAACATATGGTAGGCAAGAGGTTGGTGGCAAGGAAAGGGAGTGATTGGCACTTATGTAAGGCCCAAAAATGTGGCAAGAGTGCGCTAAAAGTCACCAAGGAATGGTGCTAAGAGGCATGGGAAAGAGTTGCCAAGGAAAAGTGCTAAGAAACACTGGAGAATCACCAATAAAAAGTGCTAAGAAGCACGGGAGAGTTGCCAAGAAGAGGTGCTAAGGAGCATGGGAGAGAGTCACCAAGGAAAGGTGCTAAGAGACACTGAAAAGGGTTGCTGAGAGGCGCTAAGTGTTAGCACCTAAAAGAGATGATAAAATAACAAGATTGCTTAGCAGATCTAAGCACAAATGCCTTGCCGTAGTTGCAAGACGCTAAGAGATTGCAGACAGAGAGAGAGTAAGAGAAAACTAAAGCAGAGTCCTCTTGCCAACATAGTCAACAAAAGGTAGTCTGTTGTATAGGGTGACCAAGATGTTGGAATACAATTTCTACTGCCAAATTGATGATATACTACTAACAAAAAGTAAGTATTTATATATAAGTGAATGCGATGAATTAAACTATATGGTGAAAAAGTCCACAATCATGCTGTCAGTCTGAGTGTAACCATAGGTTATGAGCTAGAACAATCTTGTGTGTATCACACAGTACTGAATCAGACCGCAGTATTGGATTGACTAGAACTAGAGTGAATACAAGATGTTATCTTATGTAATACTCTACTGGATACCTCTAGCATTGTTGACGCTAGTAGCGAGTGTGACACTCCATTATATACCCCCCAATAAGACCAAACACTCAGTCTTTAGGACAGGGGTAGAAATGAAACCACAATATGCACAGCAGTGCAAGCATTAGTTGGAGACGCATATTGTGTTGCTGGAAAAAGTTGGTACCATGAATGAGGTAGTAGTGTCTTCAATAACACCTGAGCTCAGAATATCTTAGTGTGCTAGTGCACATATGATGCAAGCAGACAAAAGAAAAAAAAACGAGATAAAATTGAGAGTAAAAAATATATACACGCTACACTGGAGTGTGTGTCAGCCTGAAAATGTTGAGTGTGTACTCAAAATTACCTAAAAACAAATATAGGTCTATGACCTGTCCGATGAGGCCTCTGTGACCACACCCGTTGATAGGCTTCTACTCGGGCTGAGCGCATCAAGGGACACATTATAGGCCAACCAACACTTGACGTACTGAGGACTCTAGCGACCAGTTGGAAATATAGAGCAGCTCTAGCTCTGGCAGCCGACTACAGGATTTAGACATTTATTCTAACCACTAGCTATCAAGCCTTCAGCACACTCCATTCACCTATCCCAAGGACAAAGGAGGCTCATAACGTATAGCGCTAACCCGATGGCGGGAGAGGACTCTAACTAAACCCTGATCACTTCCAGAAGGAGCCAGCAGCAGGCGCTGCTATTTGACAAGGCACTTCAATCAGAAGTCTAAAAGGATCAATGACGGCAGCACTGGATATACTTAAATCCGACATCTAGACCTGTCAGGAACTAGTACAATGTGTAGCGCTGACATTAGCACTCATGACGTCTGTCGAGAATTTTCCGACCATACACCAAAACAGCCTGGCCATTTGGAGTTATAATAAAAGTGAGCAGACTCAGGCAATTCTAAGCCAAATATGGAGTCACCGCTAGTCGCCCTGGGTCAGAATGCCGTTGGTCGCCGCCATCCATGTGCAAAAGGTCGCCATTGGAGGAAACCACGAGGAGAGGCGCTAGGAGGTAGCGCCGCAGATGGACTTGTATCTTGGTAAACACAGTAGTGCATAGTATATAAAATAGCTACTTTACATGTATATAACAACGAATCGTAACCCCTTGCACACACACAGTTACACTTAGCGTTCAAATCGCACTAGCTTCCTTTGACTTCATCACTAAGTTGGGCGCTAGCCTTGTCTCTCTCGTCTTCATCATTTACGGTGCCACCTATGGGCATACTACGCTGCGCTACTCGTTTTTTCTTCAATATCTTTGTCTAAACTACGACGCTTACCATCTGCCAGGTAGCCTCCGAAGCGCTATAATCTAGCGCATCATTTTACCACCTCCACTCGAGCACACCGGGACCCTGTCAGGACTCCTCACAACTATGCACGCCAAGCGCTGGAGACGGCGTTGTACTGTGTATACGTCCAGCGCACCCAACCACAGTTGGCGTCATTACCGTCTCTGTCATCATTGACTCCTCTGGTGCAACGTTAATCGCAGGAGGAGGAGGCACCAATTCTGTCCTTGGTAGGGTAGTTGACTCCTTGACTGCAGGTGAATCTACCACCATAGGCTTAGTAAGCACAACATTAATTGCAGTAGGCATGGTAGTGAGCATACTGTGCACCGATGTTCGGTTTAGGAGATTGATCTGATTTGAGTCCATTCCTATGAGGTAGTAGAGGCCATTGGCCTCAGAGTTGACAAGGAGATTGCTCTTCTTATGGTGTTTGAACATAAGATGATAATAGTCATCTTCGGTCATCTCCCACCATCCATTCCATTGCAGGATTGCAGGAGGGGTGCCATATGTGGAGAGGCGCTCCATGTGCTCATCGTCAATCTGCTTGAAGATGTCCATAGACATCATGGGGGAGTAGAACTGCTGTTCTAGGAAGACCACCATAAGTATAGGCGTGGTCCACTCAGTCTAGCAGAATTCGGTTGTGTAGAAAGACATGTAACGTGTCATCATCAGAAAAGTTCCATGCCTGGTCATTGGGCACGTGAACTTGATGAATCTTGAGCTTTGGCCCATGCTGGGGCTCAAATGGTTGCTTGGGAAACATGGCATCATATGAGGCAATTGCCTCTCGATACAGCCTCAGATGGGCACAACAAGGGTCATGCGCCACACAATCACAGGTTTGGCTGCGCTGTTAGCACAGAGAGCTCAACATAATGCAAATCTGAAGAAGGTCTGCCAGTGCATGTGGTAGGTGTGGTCCACTGCAATGCCCTGATAGGTGTTTTCCAGCCCAAATCAACTGAAGACCAGCACGTACTGCATCAGCTGGTCCAAGTTGAATGGCATAGCTGGATTTGAGCGTGCATTACATGCAGCGCCGTGGAACCATCTTCTTTTGTGCGCAAAAAGCACTCCAGAATGTGTTGTCGCTCAACAAGAGTAAAGTTGTCAGGGCCCTGCATTGGGTTGATGAGGTCCTGATATTGAGGCTTTTTCATCAGAAGCTGCATGGTCTGGTCATGCAGAGCCTCAACTGTTTGCTGTCTGAACATCTGAAGCTCTGTGATCAACATGTATGTGACAATTCTGTCATGACGTAGGATGTGGATGTTTATATAATACTTGTAGAGCTGGTCCAGCTCTAATGGAGTACAGGAAAAACTGTGCAGGGCATGCTTGTACACAATTGTACCCGCATGATGGCCAGAGGCATACTCATACAACACTGCTCTATTGGCATCAGCTTCCATCAGCACCATATTCATGGCATACAAATAGTACGTGCAGTGGCTGAGTGCTCCTCTGAAGCACGAATTCATTTGCTCAATATTGAGCAGCCCCCACACTTTCACCTCCAAGCCATTGGGGATTCTCCCCGAGAACTCATCCTTGGCCCTATATTTCAGGGCCTGCAACTCCTTGGTGCAGTTCGCCTTCTTCTTCACAATGCGCTTATTGCGCAATACTTGTTGGAATTGGTCCACTGCCGATTCCCTCTCCTCTCTGTCCTCCTCCTGCTCTGAGCTCAACTCTCCATAGTCGCTCTTGTTGGACAAGGATGCAACCAGCGCTTTGCCTTTTCCAGGCACAGGTTTTCCTCTTGAGGTCGCCACCAAACCATCATATTGTTTCAGTGTGCAGGAGTCTGGGGTCAAGATGACCACAAGATACTGTTTTGGTGGGGCCAGTACAAACACCGGCAGCATGAAGAGCATCTGGACTTCTCCCGCTTGTGTAGGAATGCCAGCAGAAAAGGCTATAACCTCCAATTTGGAGGCATCAAAAGGCGGCTTGCAGCCGCAACGCTGATGAGATGACCCCAACTTTGTTGGGGTAAATGAAACAGTTTGTGGCTGAGCCATCAGAGAGGCAGGCATATTTTGTGACCTATGGTATGAATAGTGGTCTCATCACCGCACCTGCATATGTCGGAATTGACACATGCAAATGCGCTGGTGGTACCTGATAATAGCGCTCTGAGTGCATGCTGTCCTCCAGGTGCTCATAGCGCCCCTCATCATTGACCTCCATTTCTTGTGAGTAGAGGAAAGTCTGGTATGAAAGTGGTTCTTTGCAGCCTGGATAGGCCACATCTGCAGGATGGTGTTGGCTTGCCACCAAATACGGCGGCTGCCCCTGGTAGTTTTGCATTTGTATATTTGGGGGTCTCCCCCCGCCACTAGAGCTTTGTAGGCTCTGATTATCTTTTGTGGCCCCCAATAGGCCATTGCAAAGAACACTCTAGTGACGTGTATTGGGACTTAGAAGGAGAAAAGAAGAAAAAAATCTTCTAACTCCACCAGTGGTGTAAACAACCACAAATAGCTGCTACCCAGTCTTTACCGGCCATCAAAGTAGACTTTGTCCACATTTCACCACCACACACATGTTATGGTCATCACCAGTTCCAAAGTCATATGGTTCTGGGGTAGCATGATTAGGGAAGAGCACGTCACTATTGGCCAAGTATGGTTGCAACAGCGACACATGGAACTTAGAGACTATCCTGCATGCTTGCAGTGCCTGGGGCAGTTCCAGCACATAGTTAGATGTGCTCAGCTCAGCCTCAAGGACCCTATATGGTCCAATCCACTTCAGACACAGCTTACTCGCTCTGCCTTTTGGCAAGTTCAAGTTCTTCATCAAAAGGTACACTAGGTTCCCTTTCTCAATGTCCGGATCATCATGTCTGCAATTATTTGCATGTTTTGTCTGCCAGACACGTGATTCTATAACTGTGTCATGGACATCCGCTAAGTTTTGTAGCACGTTGCATGCAAACTGCTTTATTTCAACATGAATAGCTTTGTTGGTGCGAAGTTCACAAATCATAGATAGCATATAGCCATTATCGAGTTCAAAAGGTGAATACCCTGTGGTTTCAGATATGCTTGCATTTATTGTGAATTCAATGAGTGAACATCTGTCCACCCAGTCTTTCTGATCAGGACGTACAAATGCTTGCAATATTTGTGTGATATTCCTATTTGCTCATCCTGTCTGGCCATTTGTTTGTGGATGAAATGACATCGACATGAGCAACTTTGCTCTGAGCAGCTTGTGCAACTCCTTCCACCATTTGGAAGTGAACTTAGCATCTTGATTGCTTATATCAAACTTGGCAGTCCATAAAGGCAAACTATCTCCTTGAGATAGATCCAAGACAAGTCCAAAGCTGTCATGGTTGTCCTCACCGAAATAAGATGGACCATACTGGTCATTCTGCATATCACTATCCAGAGGTAGTTAAAACCCTTTGACTCGGGAAACAGACATATAAAGTCCATTCCGATTGAATCCCAAGGTTTAACTGGTATAGAAAGTGAATGAAGCTTCTCTGGTGGCCTCAGTGTTGATACTTTTGACTGTTGACAAAGCTCGCATGTTGAGCAGAATTGGCTCGCTTCTTTGGCCATTTGTGGCCACCAGTACCAGCGTCACACATAGTCCAGCGTTTTCTGAGTTCCAAAGTGGCCCACTACTCTGTGGGCCTGGTCCAGAATAGTCATGATCAACGACCTCTTCCAGGGAATGCAAATAACGTTGGACTCAGTGGGTCTGGTAAGGTAGACGAGCTGCTGCTCTACCTTGAAGCGCAGATGCGCTTGGATATTGTTCAGAATCTCTTCTTATAAGTCAATTGGTGTGGAGTGATGGTTATGCGAGTCCAATGCCTGCTGAAGAGTCATTTCCGCACCACTAGGGTGCACCTCCTGCCTCCTTTCTTTGCCTGGCTGGGGAATCTCATGATCCACCAGCACCTGCGCCTCAACATCGCAAGCTTCTTGCTGTTCTTGCAGTTGCTCACTGCAACATGATTCCTGCACTCGCATGGCACATAGCTCGACTGTATGCTCCTTGATTTCATGGAACCTATGCAGGGGCAAGTCCTCACCCTCCGAGTTGATGTGTTTGTCTGCCTGCACATAGTCATGTGCATCATGAATGTCATTTCGAGTATCACTCTCGAAATATTGAAACAGGCAGTCTGCTATCTTGTTCAATTCACCTTTTACATAGGTGATGTTGAACTAATATTGCAACATGTAGTCAATCCAGCGACATTGTCATGGTGATAGATGCACTTGGGTTTTAAAAAACTCGAGTGCCTTGTAGTCCATAATGATATGGATTTTATACCCCATCAGCTTATCCTCCCACTTTAGAAGGGCTTCCAGGATAGTGAGTATTTCTAACTCATCAACAGCATAGTTCTGCTGTGCAGCAATGAACTTGCGGGATATAAATCCTGCTGGTTGGCAAGTTTGCCACGTTTTACTTGGCCAAATATGGCCCCAACCCCAGTTTTTGATGCGTCACATATGAGCCAAATGGGTTCGTCAATGCGTGGATCAATTGGCTGGATCACTGGCATTTTTATGCAAATGTGCTTAATTATCTTGAAACACTGCTGATGCAGCAGTCTCTAGTGAAAAGGGGACCCATTCTGAGTCATGGCCATCAGTGGCTCAGTGTATGCCATAATATCTGGCAAAAAGTTACCAATATAATTTACAAGTCCAACAAAATGCTGGATATCATTATACATGCGTGGAGTATGCCACTCTTGAATTTGGTCGAGTTTATCTGTGTCCAGGTAAATACCCTTCTGATCAATGACATGACTGAGACAGTCTATACTAGGTGCATACAATTCATACTTTTTCCATTTGAGGTAGAGACTAGCCTTACGTAGTTGTTTAAATACGACTTGTAGGTGCTGCTCATGCTCCTTGATGGAATCAGAAAAAATGAATATATCATCTAAATAATGTTGAAATTGCCTGTTGTATGCATTCCATTATGATCATCATTCTATCCCAAGTTCATTCTCTTTATTCACATGTATATAGTTTTCCAGTAGTATATAAACTGTAGATAGATCATCTGAAGTCCTCACTCTTTCTGACTTTGGACTTCAGGTTAGTAATACTTTACTTGCTCAATACACTCTTTCTGACTTTGGACTTCAGCTTTAGTGACAGTTTCTGTCCCCTGTGCTTTGCCTGTCTTTAACAAATAAATGTGCATAAACTTTCCGATTACGTCTTGGAAGATGGAAGTCATTAACCTCTGGAATATCGCTGGTGCATTGCAATCACCAATCTGCATGATATTACTCATGAATGTCCCCATCAGGGACGAAAACAACGTCTTTGGTATATCCTCTTCGTATATGCAAACCTGTTTGTACGCATCTGTAAGGTCGATTTTTGATCTATGTTTTGCTGTGGCAACATCTTCGCATATGACTTTCTGATCTGAAAGAGGTGTTATGTCCTTGACTGTATTATTATTGCGCTGTCGCACATCCAATGCAATTTGTAATGTCCTATCCTTCTTGGGAATACACAGTAAAGGTGCAGCTTGCACTGCTAGTCGTGGTTCCCACCACTTTGCGTTTATGTATCTGTTTGTCTTTTCACAAAGCTGATCCTGTAGTGCTTGCAGACAGCAAGGCAAGTGGTACTTGTACTGCTTATTATTGTCAATGAGATTAATCTCATGATTAACCTCCTGCTATAGAGGAAGTTCTTTCTTCGTTCTGTTGACAATATCAGCAAACTCATATTGCCATTGTTGGTGCAATTGAGGAATATCTTCCTCAGTAAGGCTCATGGCCTTGCCTTTCCCTTTTGATACGCATGCTATTCGCAGCTGAACCTTTGATTCAAATTGCTCCTGTAAGGCATGTACATGCTCTTTTATGAGATCCTCCGGGTTCAACCTTACAACTGGTTGCCTCCTCGCCACTCCTGTCATATTCAATGACAATTGCACACTTCTTGCCTTCAGCGATACACCATCAAATATGATATCCAACACTTCGGAGATTTCATCCTTCCATGCATGATAGTATACTTCTCCCATCTGGGTCGACTGCACTCTTTCCATAGTATGCGTCACCATTGATGCTACCAACTCATTCCACTTTCATGGCATTCGTGGGTCATATGCCCATTGCACTCCTGGCTGGGACACTGGTCAATCTATTAACAACCTTGTGCTTCCCAACGTTCCCATCATACTATATACCTCATCCTTGACGAGATCCTCAATTTTTACTCAAAAGCTAGTCGGCTGACACTCCAGTGACTCCACTCCACATCTACCACGCTCATTCTTATGCTGTATAGCCGCTTAGGCTTTCTATTCGTACACCCGGCCACCTCTGAGTGCTTCCCCTTCTTCAGAGTTTCTTGAAACTCTTTCTCAGACATTAGTATAGCCAGTGAATCTGCCAGCAAGCTTTTTAGTAGGACATGTTCATCCTCCACCTCCTGTACAGTCGCTCTCTTGCGACTATCTAGTCAGTTGCATTCATCATGCCGCTTTTCAATTGCACAATGTCAGGTTCCGCTGAGTCGGGGGCTTTCCAGAAAAGCAATGCCCTTACAAGGCAGACTTGATCTATGGATACTTGGGTATCTGGAACTCTGGGGCTAGGACTCTGGGGTTCAAGACGCAGACAGGAGGTTATCCCGGAGAAGGGAACTTGATTTGGGGGTTTTGGATTTAGAGGCTGAGGGCTGGGGGTCAAGTCAGGAACCGGGAGTTTTAAGACGAGACTGGTTTAATAAATTGTAGTCATAAGGTGCATACCAAACTCAGAGCACGTGGTTATTCAAGCATGCTAGTCAAAGCATGCCAGTCAGCACATACCAGTCAAGCAAAGGGCACGCAACAATTCAAGTTAATATCAAGACTAGCGAATATAATGAGAAACTATGCTATAAGTACTACAAGGCCGGATCCAGGTCTCTGGGGTTCTGGGGTGTCTGAAATAAGTTCTGGGAGGCATTGAGTAGTGGGAGGGGGACTGTATGCAGGGATCACGCATGTGGGATGCACAATCAATTGGTGCAGAGGGAGTCATGATGGCCTGGAAGTAGGCAGCGCAATTCAATCGTTGATTGTGGTTTGATGGCAGTTGATCCTGGGGCCCGTGATGCAGGTTGCTGGGGTGCCAGGTGATGGCAGTGTCGGTAGTCATGATGGCAGGATGCATTTGTGGAGTCGGAAAGAGGGTCCCAGATGGGGTTCCAGGAGTGTCCCTGGGTGGGCTCAGAGGGGAGGAGTCATGACACGCAATAGCACCTCAGGCGTCTATCTGTGTCGTTTAGCACGACTTTCTCTGCCTTCACAGGCATACCATTCACCATGACTATGTTGTTCACGAAGTCCAACGACACCTTGTTCTTATGCATAAACGGTGTACCAATAATCATATCATAGCGATCAAAATTTGCTATGTCCACATACTTCTTGGTTGACGTTCCCGACGTCTTTATCTTCACTTCAGCACCAAACTGTACCATGGCATGACTCCCTACGGTCCCCAACTGGAGCATCAACAGCTCCTCTAACTCATGAACGCAAATCACGTTGATGACACCCAAAGTTTGGTCAGTAACAAATATAGTAATAGTGTTACCATACTAAAAGCTTGTGTTGGGCGCGCTATAAGTGATGAGAGGAGTCCTGGGCAGGTCCCAGAGAATGCGCCTGTGAAAATGAGGTAGAATTGGTAAGGGGGTTGGCAAGTGTAAAGCACTAAGGTAAAGCGCCTATGAAAGAAGCGGTAAGTGCACACAGCAATGTCAGCGGCAAGAACACAGTAAGCTTAGCGAAGTCTAAGCGTTGTTAATGCCTGCCATAGCTGCAAGGTGTGAATAGGTTGAATGCTAGCGATAGTCTGTAACTGCCGACGAGTTCGACGTTGCCGACCGTAAATGAGGTCTCGAGCATAAGGGAGACTGAAGAAAGGGGAGCAGGAAACTCTGCTCTATTGTTCAATAGGTATGTACAGGTCAGTAAGTACTTTTTATACTACAAGGAGTTCACCGTTGCCAGTGACTAACCATGGCCAAAGTGCGGTAAACTAGAAAATTTCATAGAGGTAGCTCCAACGGTTTCAGATCCCTACCGTCCATTCAAGACCCTTAGCGACGCCAGGTGGCAGATCGCGAAGCTAAACCATCAATCCATCACCCTTCTATCTGTCCAAATGCTTAGCGATGTCAGGCGCCAAATCGAGGCACTAAGCGATGTCAGATGCCAAGGTCAAACGCCAAGCTGTCCATTAGTTTTTGATAGATTATCAGGCTTCTCGCTAAGCGCTGTCGTCAGTGACTGATGCCATCTGTCAGTTGTCATTCTGTCTGCCATCAGGTTATCATTGATCAGATCTGCTTCTTGCCATGCACAGCCGTCAAATATCGCCAAAATTGGTTAATTAGCGCACGCTAAGGTATCCTGAGCCAGTGCCACGTTGCCGTAGCCTGCCGTTGATGCGCTGATCCTGTATGGGGTCCTATCAACGTTAACATGAGCAAACTGGGGTGTAATGCCCATAGTGGTACTCCCTGAGTCCCACAACGTCCAGGCAGGATGTCCATTGACATCCACGTAGGTTACCAAACACTCCTTCTCTTCAGGAGTATATCGTGGCCACTGCAACTTATTGGTGCTTTCTGCAGTGTGACACGTCTTATTTGGACACATTGATTTTCACGGTACTCAGTCAGTGCAAACAAGTGTTCTTTCTTGTCATCATGAGTGTAATAGTCGCTGTTATACATGTCCACTGCGACATATTCATTGCCATCAATCTGGATGCTCTCAGCATCATCCATGTCTGAGCCATCAGCCTCTACTTGCAGCTCTTTTTCCACCTCGTCAATGACCTCATTGTTCTCATTGTCACTGATGACCTCACTAGGAGCCGCAGCTGTATGAGCTATCTGGATGTGTGCCTTGGACAGGGCAGGACATTTCTTAGTGAAATGCCCAACCTGACCACAGTTGTAGCATGCTGAGGAGTCCCTGGCAGGTCTTCTCTGGGCTGCTCCAGCTACTCCAGTGGGTTTGCTCACTATGCATGTTACAGGCGCTACACCCCCTCTCGCTGCCACTTGGTTTTGATCTGAACTGGGTCGACTATTTTTTACTGGCAAATACTCAGCAGGCTTCGATCAAGGCCATTGGCCTCCAGGAATTGTCTTGCACACGACGAATTGCAGATTGCGATTGTTCTTCATCTCTGACCGTTTAGCCAGGAAGGTTCCAACCTTCACTGCCTGACATTTCATGGGTCCTTAGCATGAACTATGCTGTTTATAATGATTTACAGTACATGTCGACTGCTTATAGCAAATGGCATATGCCAAGAACTCAGTCACAGTATTGACCTCCAGAGACAAATTGTCGTTGTGTATCAATGCCCTCCTCATATCTGCTGGTATTCTGTCCAAGAATGCCAGTTTTAGCATCATATACTGCCTTTCAAAAGGCATCCCAAGCTTCCTGCATTGTTGCAGCATTGACGAATCAATTATACAATCCTATCAGGACTTCTTTAAACGTCCAATGCGATTTGTCACGATTAATGTAAAGGACATGGCGACAGAACCAATTCCGAGCCTCTCCCTCCATGAATTCATGTAGCACAAATATTCTCTCCTGGTTCATGTTGTCTCCACTATAGCAGCAGGCTGCCAGATGGTAGCAGACATCCATGGCCCAGTCCTCCAACTGGGAGAACCTATGCCCTCCAGCATATGCACATATGTGCTTACCATCAGATTTGCGGGGACTTACCCCCACAGGAAATTTAAACCTGACTCTAAGAGAGTCATCCACCAAACAAGTAAGGCGGTCATGCATATGATCCATATGGATCCTGACCGCCTCATTCATTCCAGGCGTAGTTTCACACAACTCATGAGGTGTGGGCATTGAAAATGCCCAGGGACTGTGAAACAGATGTTCATTGGCCATTCTTTCTGGCTGTGGGGTGGGCTGTTGCCTCATTTCTCACTCTGCTGGTAATCCACCAGTATGCCTGCCACCATTACAATGATTATTATTGTCTTGATTGTTCTGTCTACGATCACAACCCCCACCGTCATTATTGTGATGATTCGGCTCCCTCTTCTTATAGTGATCACTATTATCATCACTACCACCTGGATCTCTGTACAGTTTAGCAGTTCAAGCCACAAATTGTCGCCGCATGTTATCGACAGGCGTTATACCTTCATGCCCTTCAAAGGCAATCCCCTGGTCATCAATCAATGACTCACCATGATTGCGCAAGTCCTGGTTGCGCATCCTCTGGTAATTGACACATTCATTCCAGTTGTTCACTAGGTGGATGCATTGTACTACACGTTGTGGTCACGTTCATTCCTCAAGAATGCAGACTTCATCCACCTCTTTCTTGATAGTGACTTGCTTTTGAGGTGTCTTAACCTCTTGCACTGCAAGTAGTGCCTCTGGATCTGCCGGAGTTGTTGTCACAGTCTCTACCTCAGACAATGCCTGCTGAGGCACTCCGCTGACAATACATTGCTGGTTTGCAGCATTCTGACACCTAACATAGTCTTGCTGAGATTCATTGGCCTGACAAGGCACATTTAGCAATTCCATTGCATCCACAATTAATGGCACTCGTCAGTGCATGCTCATTTTGCATTCCACTGAGTTGGCCAGAGTGGCTGTTGAGACTGCTGCTCGTGCCGCTTTGCGCTTGAGGTATTCCACCACTTTGAGTTTGAAGATATGCACAAATAATTCGATATATTCAGTTGAATCTGCATGAGATACATCATGGCTTTTAGTAGCCACTAACTGTAGGTGCTTTATTATGTAAAGCTGCAGATGCTTTTGTGTTGATTCCTTTGCGACTGATGGATATCAGTCCAATACTAGCTGTAGCTGGATAGACAGGGTCGAATGCGACCTCCTGCTTTCCTCATTATCTGAGGATTCCAGCTCAGACTTTAAGTCCAGAGCTCTCCTGAGGCCTTCATGCCTTACTTGTGGCTGTTTGCCGGCTCTTCTGTGCAACTCTGGAATTCTAGGCGCTGACAACACCTTCTCTGACCTTGCAGCCTCATCGTCCTCCCTATTGACCACTATTGCTGGTCCTTGCTTCTGCCCTTGTATCGTCACTGACAATGGTTCTGGTTCAGTGGCAGCGTCTGCCACATACTCCAAATGTTGCTCAGTTGGCGCAGTCCAGAATGGAGTACTATGCGCAAACATGCTGCTTTGTATCATTTCTAAGTACTGGGTGAGGTCTGGTTGACCTTCAGACTGAGCTGATAAGCTCTCGGGCAGTACTGAGTACATCAATGAAGGCATTTGGCTCACTGGCAGCGACACTCCTGAGACTGCAGATCTCTCTCCTGGTTTACCACCAGGCTATACAATGGACATCATTTGTGATACAGATAGCCCACCCGGCATTCCAAAGCTTGTGCTGACATCGCAAGGTATCTTTTCATCCCACTTTGGCAGGGGCTAGTATGCAGACACAGATTGCATCTTTACAGCTTGAGACGCAGGTGGGTCACCTGTGTCTGCAGCTGGGAAAGGAGGGTCCAGATCAAGGGAACCAGTCATGGAAGCACATTTTCAACGTGATGTCAACAGAAATCGAAAGGTTTTGGTGATGAGTTAAGAGTTGCCTAGTCAGTAACAAGCCTAGAGTCTAAAGCCGATAGCAGAAGATTCAAAAAAATGTAACCGTTGATAACGCCAACTGTGGTTGGGTGCGCTGGACATGTATGCAGTACAACGCTGTCTCCAGCACTTGGCATGCATAGTTGTGAGTAGTCCTGACAGGGTCTCAGTGTGCTCAAGCAGAGGTGATAGAACAATGCACTAGATTATAGTGCCTTGGGGGCTACCTGGCAGATGGTAAGCATCATAGCTTAAACAAAGATATAGAAGAAAAGATGAGTAGCACAGCGTATTGTGCCCATAGGTGGCACCATAAATAACGAAGACAAGATAGACTAGGCTAGTGCCTGACTTAGTGACAAAGTCAGAGAAAGCTAGCGCAATTTGAATGCTAAGTGTAACTGGGTGCTCAAGAGGTTATAATTTGTTGTTATATACATGTCAAGTAGCTATTTTATATACTATGTGCTACCGTGTTTGCCAAGATAAAAGTCCATCTGCGGTGCTACTTCCTAGCGCCTCTCCTTGTGGTTTCCTTTAATGGTGACCTGTCAATGGCGACCTTTTGCATATGGATGACGGCGACCACAGTGTTATGACCCACGGCAACCAGCGGTGACTCTATATTGACTTAGAATTATATGAGTCTGCTCACTTTTTACTATAACTCTGATTGGCCAGGCTGTTCTGGGATATGGTCGGAAAATCCTTGACAGATGCTGTGAGCACTAATGTCAGCGCTACTCATTGTACCAGTTCCTAACAAGTCCAGATGTCGGATTTAAGTATATTCTGTGCTGCCATCATTGATCTTTTTAGACTTCTGATTGAAGTGCCTCGTCTAATGGCAGCACCTGCTGCTGGCTCCTTCTGGAAGTGATCAGGGTTTAGTTAGAGTCCCCTCCCACCATTGTGTTAGCACTATATATTCTGAGCCTCCTTTGTCCTTGGGATAGGTGAATGGAGTGTGCTGAAGGCCTGGTAGCTGGCGGTTAAAGTAAATGGATGGATAAGTTCTGTAGTAGAGTGCCAGAGCTAGGGCTGCTCTATATTTCCAACTGGTCGCTAGAGTCTTTAGTACATCAAGTGTTGGTTGGCCTATAATGTCTCTTGATGTGCTCAGTTCAAGTAGAAGCCTATCATCTCTCCCCAACTGAAAAATTGACTGTCTTCAGTCAAACACTGTTATTAATTTAACTGCGCTATGGTCCGTATAATGCCACTGGCACCTTATAAAAGTCATTTTCAGCACTTCTTCACCTTCTCGTGTTTTTCTTCCCATCTTCTTAGCATGTTCACTACTTTCAATTCCTCTGCTCTCCACAATTTCCTGGCTGAGGCCTCTTATTTATTCGATCGTGCTAAGTCTGTCTGTCCCACGTGGGGCATCGAGGTTTGCAAATGGTGCATGGCTCGGTACCACAAATATGAAGGTGCCAATTGGTTGCAACTGTTTGCAGACTTGTTCATAAGTTTTTAGGTTTGATTTTGGATTTGTGGCGCTAAGGTTCAGCACCCATACTAGGCTCCTTCTTTGTCCAAGGAGATTGACGCCTTGCTGTGCTGGCTAGTACCGAGGTTGGCGAAGTAAGTTTCTCCTCTTCTTCCTCACATTTCCAATGTTAACCCTGATTAGTCAGTTGCTACATTGCCTACCATTGCCAGTCTCCCTAGTGCTCCATTGGCCTCTACCATTCCTTCCGCTCTGGCCGCTCCTGCTGCTCCTGTCTCTGTCCCACCTCCTCCCATTTTTGGTAGTTCTTTTTGTGGCAATGCTTCTCCCACTCATACTGCACCCATCATCGCTTCTCCCACTCGTACTGCACCTCCTCATTTGGCCATCAAATGAATTGCTGTTACCTCCAGTGAGCCTTGGCCCAGACCCACCCATACTATTTCTTGTCTCCCCCCTGTAACTTTGCCATTGTTATTGAACACATGCCCCCTGCTCGCGCTAGCCCTCCTAAACATACTGTGCGTCCCTTGCTTTCATGCTTCTAATCTTTTGCTCACTCTGCTTCCCAGATCAATCTCCCTGCTCACATTGCCCCTTTGTATGTTGTAAGTGTTTTCTTTTAAGATTGCTAGGTTTTAGCGCCTGATTGTGTCCTTCTTAGGCACCCAATCAGACTATGTTTACCGACATGGAGCTTCATGACTTGTTACACCTTCATCATGATACTACCATTATTGATACCAGTCTTCCAGCTGATGTCCAAGTACTCGGTGCTAAGAAGAAGGTTACAGTTGTGCCTGTGGAGCGTTGTGCTTTTAGGGCGAAGATTGGTGCAGTAAGTGCTTGTTTGTTCCTGATAGGTTGATGACATTGCTAACTTCTTTCTCAGTGTGATAAATGTTGGTCTAAGAACAATCGCGAGAGCTGCTGGTTTCCTACCGCCTCTCTTCTCTGCTACTGCTGCAATGCATTGAAACGGGGTTGTGCCTTCTGAAGAATGGGATTTGTACTCATGAACATGGTAGGTAGGGACGCTATCATGCAAAGAAATTATGAGCGCGCAGTCTTAGTTCGTAACGCCCGGGCCTTCATGCTGCAGCAACGCGATCTGGCAGCTACTCACCAGCCCACTGTGATTAGCACTGCAAGCCTAGCGCTTCCCATTATTCAAGATAGCACTACTGTGGCGGCCCCCTTTGCCCGCTCTCCCCATCGTCCCATTCCTTTGAAGCATAAGCCTGTCATTGCCTCTTCTAGCAAGAGTTCCAGTAAGCGCCAGGAGCTAGCGCCTGCTACTCCCATAGTCTTGTCTTCTATCGAGTCATCTACTGATGAAGGAGAGGATACCAAGAGGGATGCTGAGGGCGAGGATGACAATGAGGCTGGGCCTATAGTCAACACCGATGCGCTGTTGGTGGTATGCACTCTTCTGCTTTGCCTTACTTCCTCTATCGCCGCTAACCCTTATCAGAGCAGCCCTAGTGGTAATCAGTGCATAGTCCTCATGTTTTCTTTTTTGGTCACACTAACCTCTTTGTTGCCAGGTCCCCTACTTCTTTGCTTCCTGTCATCATGAGTATCCCTCCTGCCAAAGATGTCGTGATGTCTGTCGCCGGTGCTACTCCTGCTCCTGAGCCTGTTGTGGCTAGTGCCTCCCCTGTCACTCTTCCCATTACCCCGTCTATTACTCCTCCTTGCAGCCTTTCTTCCTTCTCCAGTACTCGTGAGTCCTCCACCGCGCCTGAGTCCGAAGGGACCTTAGTGGCTCAGGGTGAGCACCATTACTACTGGAGGTACTTGCCTTCTTATGGCATCCACCTTTCCTCTGCTAGGGCTATGTCCCCAGGCGATGAGTGCCATGAATGGACTCCTTGTGCTCCCGTAACCATATTTGAGTAAGTCTGTGTTTATTAGCTGGTTCGCCTTTTCTCTGACTTCCACTAAGTTTGATCCATTCTGGACTCCTCCCCCTGCTATGCGAGTTTCTGGTGACATCTACTCTTGGCTTGGGGACAAGTTCTCTTATTCCATCACTCCCCTTTGTCCTGCCACTGATCTCTGCCAACAACTCTGCCATATTGAGGACACAACCGACGTCATTGATAGTGAACTCGCCCTCCTACGTCCTCATGTCTCTACCTTAGCATGCCATGAGCTCCTCCTACTCGAGCTTCATGACGACATCACTGATGTGCTTGAGTGGCAAGTGAGTAACACCATTCAGGACAGAGACTTGCTTCCTTTGGGCGATCCCGCTCCCTCCGAGTCTGATGCATAGTCACCAGCCCATAGCACTTCGAACTTTGTGGACTTTGTAATTTTTGATATGTAGTTCTGTGGTAGCCATACTAAAAATAAATGCTCCCTCCTTTGTTTCAAAATTGTCAGTTTGTAAGTAATCAAGTACAAAACAAGAAAAAAGGGGAAATACTCAGTAAATCATCATAGCGTAGAAAACCCCTATTACCAGCACGACCCAATAGCCAATATTGTGCTAGCCTAGGAAGAAATAGGTATCATCTGTAGAAAAATAAGTCGATTTATGCAAGAAGTTTAATGTGTAAGAAATATAGTGCCACTGATTGCTTGTGGTTATTCGGTGATGGTGGGTATAAGCACCAGATCTCAAAGGTTAACTTCCTCTTTGTGCAACCTAAAAATGAGTTAAGCACATTCTATTGGTTCACGTCTGCATCAGGGTCCAAGTCCCTCGAGAAGTGCCCTTTCACGCTGTTGCTAGTTGAGAAACACTGCCCAAGTCCTATAAATTGCCCATGCCTTGACAGAATTTCATCAGTCTTTGCAATGGAAAGCTCAACCGGCATTGTGTAGTCTCCCCGCTGTGATCATGCTCATGTCATGATTGATCCCCTCACTTTCCTGGAACATGCTCCCTCTTTCTTTCACCACTACTCAGCTGTCGGCATGCCTGGACTGACTGACAGAGTCATTGAGTTAGGTCGTTGCTGCCAGCTACTTTGCGCGGCTTGTAAGATTTGGAACGACAACCTGCCATTGACCCATTTTGGTATGGAGAAGAACTGGAGTCGGATTTTTCAGGTGTGCTTTTGCCTTTTTCATCTTCCTTCTCCTCTAATAGTTGCCAAATAAAGCAAATTGCAACCAAGGAGATGAAAGAGTGTCTTGAGTTGCTGTTGGAGGAGAGCCACTATCTGGTCCGTCACCTTATTACCTCGTTTTCTTCCTTCTAACATGTCGCCTCACTAGGCACCCCGCTTGTCTACTGGTGGCCGACTTTTTCGTGGTCCTGCCGAAGGCTGGAGGCCTTCCCGGTGATAACGCCCAAAGTTTGGTCAGTAACAAATATAACTATAGTGTTACTGTACCAAAAGCTTGCGTTGGGCGCACTATAAGTGATTTGAGGAGTCCCAGGCAGGTCCCAGAGAACGCGCCTAAGAAAATGGGGAAAAAGTCGGTAAGGGAGTCGGCAAGTGTAAAGCGCTAAGGTAAAGCGCCTATGAAGGAAGCGGTAAGTGTACACGGCAATGTCAAAGGCAAGAACACAGTAAGCTTAGCGAAGTCTAAGCGTCGTAAATGCCTGCCGTAGCTGCAAGGCGCGAGTGTGTCGTATGTTGGCGAGCGTCTGCAACTGCCGATGAGTTCGACGTTGCCGACCGTAAATGAGATCTCGAGCGTAAGGGAGACTGAAGAAAGGGGAGCAGGAAACTCTGGTCTGTTGTTCTCTTTCTCTATGTACAAGTCGGTAAGTGCTTTTATACTACAATGAGTTCACCGTCGCCAGTGACTAATGACGCCAAAGTGCGGTAAACTAGAAAATTTTATAGGGGTAGCTCCAACGGTTTCAGATTTCTGCCGTCCATTCAAGACTCTTAGCGGCGCCAGGCGGCAGATCGCGGTGCTAAACCATCAATCCATCACCCTTCTGTCTGTCTAAAAAGCTAAGCAATGTCAGGTGCCAAATCGAGGCGCTAAGCGATGTCGGACGCCAAGGTCAAACGCCAAGCTGTCCGTCAGTTTTTGATAGATCATCAATCTTCTCGCTAAGCGCTGTCATCAGTGACTGATGCCATCTGTCAGTTGTCATTTTGTCTGCCGTCGGCGCTATCACTGATCGGATCTGCTTCTTGCCGTGCGCGGCTGTCAAATATCGCCAAAATTGAATAATTAGCGCGCGCTAAGGTATCCTGAGTCAGTGCCGCGTTGCCATCGCCTGCCATTGATGCGCTGATCCTGTATGGGGTTCTATCACCGGCCTCTCCTTCTGCCTGGTCCTTGATGCTCGTCCATCTCCCATGTTGTTTATGTAAGTCAGCTCCCTTCTTTCCCATGGTGCCACTGGGCTGACAGATTTTGGATAGTTGATTTCTTTTTGTTGTAGTTGTATGAAATGCATTGCTGTTGTCGCTCCCCCCTTTTGTGATTGTTTCGCACATGTAAGAATTCCCAAATCTCTGTGACTCTGCAAGTAGCTTGAGGTATTTTATGGGTTCTGGCGCTGGTAAGCTGATCCATATTACATCATGCCAGAACTTCCCCTCCTTCTTGATGAGCCTGAACGTCTTTACTGTCCAGTTATCTTCGATCAGCTTGAGCAGTTTCTTGTGTTAATGCCTACTGGTGGCTTTCCACACAAGAACGGCAACACCATGACCCTTGTATGCTGGTACCCGAATTCTACTAGATGCTGATGACGCCAACTGTAGTTGGGTGCACTGGACGTATATGCAGTACAACGCCATCTCCAGCGCTTGGCATGCGTAGTTATGAGGAGTCCTGACAGAGTCCTGGTGTGCTTGAGCAAAGGTGATAAAACGACGTGCTAGATGATAGTGCCTCGCATGCTACCTGGCAAACGGTAAGCGTTGTAGTTTACACAAAGATATAGAGGAAAAGGCGAGTAGCACAGCGTAGTGTGCCCATAGGTGGCACTGTAAATGACAAAGACGAGATAAACGAGGCTAGCACCCAACTTAGTGACAAAGTCCAAGCAAGCTAGCGTGATTTAAACGCTAAGGGTAACTTGGGTGCTCAAGAGGTTACGATTCGTTGCTATGTACATCCAGAGTAGCTATCTTTTATACTATGCATTACTATATTTTAAAATGAGTCCATTAGCAGCGCTACCAATTAGCACCTCTCCTTATAGTTGTAGCTAACGGCAACCTGTCAACGGTGACCGGCATGCATAGGGCAACGGCGACCAACGGCGTTATAGCCCATTGGCCACGGCAACTTTAAACTGACTTAAACTTTGTAGGAGTCTGCTCACTTTTTAGTGTAATTCCGATTGGCCTGGCCTTGGCAGGGTATGGTCAGAAAATCCTCGACAGACGCTATAAGTTCTGCTGCCAGCGCTAAATCTAGTATCAATTTTTGATGAATAGAATGTTGGGCTAGAGTATATCCTGTTCCGTCGCTGCTGATTCTTTAGACTTCTGATTAAAGTGCCTCGTCCAATGGCAGCGCCTAATGCTAACTCCTTTATGGAACTGATCAGGGTTTGGTCAAAGTTGTGTCCCCACCGTTGTACTAGTGCCCTGAGTTCTTGGTCTCCTAATCCTCCAAGGTCAATAAATGGTATATGCTGAAGGCTTAGTAGTGGTTTAGACTGATAACCAGCACCTATAATTGAGCGCTAAGGTCTGGGGTTTCCTGTGTCCAAGAGGATTGCTAGGATCTTGAGTATGGCCCATGTCCATAGGCCTGTAGTGTGCCCCTTGATGTGCTCAGTCCGAGTAGAAGCCTATCAATGCATCTGAGAAGTGAATGATTGCCATCGACCCATCCTTGATCACCATACGCCTCCCCTTAGCGTGGGTTGTAAGTAATGCTCATGTGTTGTGTAGGAGCCAGTTACAGGTACTGCTTTGAGTCTGGCCAGCCTACTCCACAAAACAGGAAGCTTGGTTAGTTCTTATCTTTTCCTGATCTGAGGCTGTTAATTCCATGCTGTTTCTAAGAGTCTCTCCTGGCTTCCCCTTCTCCTTTTTGTCAACTTTGACGCGCATAGAGCCATATTTGAATGCATGGCCTTTTCCTTCACATCATTTGAGTCTTGCCCAGATGGGGACAGGTGGTACTCATCCCCCAACACCTCTACTGCTCCTCATGCTCCTTGCCCAGGTGCTCCTTCCATGCCTCCTCCTAGTGTTCCTATACCTCCAGTACCATTTGCTAACGTGCTGATAGGACCCTATACAGGTTAGGCGCATCAACGGCAGGCTCGGCACCGGCTCCAGAAACCTTGCCGTACTCGTTCCGAACTTAGCGCACGCGTTCTACCTATTTTAAGCCACTTTTGACGGCCGCGCATGGCAAGAAGCAGATCCGATCAATGATAGCGCCGACGGCAGCAGGAATGACAACTGACAGATGGCATCAGTCACTGACGACAGCGCTTAGCGAGAAGCCGGATGATCTATCAAAAACTGACGGACAGCTTGGCGTTTGACCTTGGCGTCTGACACCGCTTAGCGTCTCGATTTGGCGCCTGACATCGCTTAGGTGCTCTGATGGACAGAAGGGTGATGGAGTGATGGTTTAGCTTCGCGATCTGTCGCCTGGCGTCGCTAAGGCTCTTGAATGGACGGTAGGGATCTGAAACCGTTGGAGCTACCCCTTTGAAATTTTCCAGTTTACCGCACTCTGGCGTCATTAGCCACTGGCGACGGCGAACTCATTGTAGTATAAAAGTACTTACCGACTTGTACATAGGACAGGAGACGAATAGACCAGAGTTTCCCCCTTTCCTCAGTCTCCCTTACGCTCAAGAGCTCATTTACGCTACGGTTGGCAATGTCGAACTCATCGGCAGTTACAGACGCTCGCCAACACTCGACACACTCGCGCCTTGCAACTACGGCAGGCATTATCGACGCTTAGACTTCGCTAAGCTTATCGTGCTCTTGCCGCTTACCTTTGCCGTGTTCACTTACCGCATTTTCCTTAGGCGCTTTACCTTAGCGCTTGACACTTGCCGAACCCGTTACCGACTTTTACCCTTTTTCACAGACGCGTTCTCTGGGACCTGCCCGGGACTCCTCACATCACTTATAGCGCGCCCAACGCACACTCTTGGTACGGTAACACAATTGATACATTTGTTGCTGACCAAACTTTGGGCGTCATCAGTGCTACCTCCAGGCGCTCCTCCCACCTGCAGGTGACCTAAGGATCAAGTCAAAGGTCCTCATCGACAATCTTCTTCTTTAGAGTAGCTCAATTAGTTGTAGTCGTAGTCAGCTTGCTAGTTCATTGTGTATTAGTACCACTCATTTATTTATTCTTTTTATGGTTGTCGGGTTGCCTAAGTCTGATCAAGGGGGGCACTAACAGTTGGCGCCTCGTTTTTTGTATGAGTTTAAATGGAATGTGTTCACATGCTAAGTAGGGAATGAGTTAGAACGCTGCTATTGGTCAATGCAAAACTAAGCCATCCAACTTGCAGGGTACGTAGGCGCCTCCCCTATTGCGGAAAACTACTATGAGGGGTTCTAGGTACCGAGGTCGCATCTTCTTGTTATGAGTAACTTTGATTTTTGAGTTGCGCATTAGTACTAGGGTGCCAGCTGCAAAGTTGTAATCCTGGATTGTAGCATTGTGCTTGCTTTCAAATCGTAGTGCAGCCTGTTGTCTAGCTTGAAATACCACCTCATGTAAGCGCTCGAGATCCTCCATGCATCGTTGTAGGTCTATAGCATGCCTGGCAATCAGATCGGTTGAAGACAGTATTGAGTTAGGCAGGGGTTGTAAGTACGTTGCCTCCAAAACATCTGCTGGGAGCAGGAGATGGGTGCCAGTCGCCACGTAGTAAGGAGAACAGCCCATCCTTTTCCGTATGGTAACCCATTCAGACCAAAAGACCAAATAAGTCGCTTTACTCCAGCAACTTTTGTCACCATCTACCACCTTGAATAGCGCTTGTCGAACGTCAAAATGCGGCCTTTTCACAATACCATTAGCATGTTTGTTGTATCCTGAGACTCGAATATGCTGTATATTGTATTTTTTCGCGAGGTAGGTAAGCACCTTGACTATAGGCACTCCATTGTCTGTAACAATCTTGTGAAGGGCTCCCCATCTGCAAATAATATTTTTGAAGAGCCACTTAGCTATATTGTTGGTATTTTCTTGCTGGAGCATACAGAACTCTGGCCAATGTACCAAGAAACACCTTCCTTGGATGATGTACTTGTAGCGCCCTGACTTGGGCATGTGCATAGTGTTGATATATATCTTTCCGAACAATGGTGCTGGAGTTGCTACTGTTGGGGAAATAAGAACTTGGCACGTCTGCTGAATTTGGCAGAGATGACAAGTGCAAATATACTACACAATATTGGTGCTAACTTGAGGCCACCAAAAATGTTCCAATAGATTTGCACACGTCATGTAGAGTCCTTGATGTCCCAAGTCGTTGTGCATAGCATGCAGAATTCTAATTCAGCTGTCTGGTTTGATTACCAATTTGTAAGCGCCAGCCCTATTTTGTTGCCAAAGCAGCTGATTCTCAACTATAAAGAAAGTTGTCGTGTATCGAATGAAGGTGGTGTATTCTGTATCTATAAGGTCTAATGGTTAGCACAAATCCTGTAGCCACTTCCTAACCTGATCAACTCATTGGTCTTCTGACTTAGCCTTGGCACTACAAGGTACTGCCAAATATGGTAGGTTGTGACTATTTTCCCGTAAGGATCTGGGTTCCTCGACTATCTTTAAATTGTTAGATGGCTTAGCGATGTTATAGATACTAGCTGTGTAAAAAGTTGATGGAGCCTGATATGGTTTAGGTTGATATGGGATGATAGGGTGTAGCCATGTTGAAATAGGTTGATCTTTGCAAAGGGCTGAAATAGGTAATTGAATAATATGTACGAAACTGTGCAGCTAGTCAATCCAGTCGTCAAATACGTCATTGTCGCTTTTGTCTGGCGCCTCGTCTTCTGGCTGCCTAGGTCATCTAGATAGTCCGTCAGATCTATGAAACACACTCTTGATGTGCATGAGCTTGAAGTGAAGCATTAGTATTGCTACTACCCAGCAATTCATGCTAGCCGAAGGTTGAATGTCTGGATTCTGGAGCATTCCTTTGATGTAGTGTGCATTGACTTTGACAATCAGATTTTGAACCCCAATGAGATACATTTGTAGCACCTGAAATGCCTGAAACAAGCCATATAATTCTAGTTTGGGCTGACTGTAACACGATTCTCTGTCATTAAGGGTAATCGATCTGAAGCAATTGTAGCATCTGATTTTTCAATTTGCACCATCACATTGACACAAAAAGAAGCTGACCGCAATGTAGGAGGTGTCAACGGCAAGTATAACGAGATCGGAAGTAGTATAGTCAATGGGTACCAATGGCTTTGCTTCCTGCAATGCCTTTACTAAATCCTTTTGGGCATTAATTTGGTCAGGTCCAAATTCAAAGGGGACCCCAGAACAAGTTAAGCAATTAAGAGCATGCACCCAATGTGAGAAATGGTGTATGAACATGCGCACAACTGTGCCTAGAAATGTGCAAACTTCTGAGAGGTTATGGCAGACTTCCCACTTCTCCAGAAGCGCTAATCGGCTCTCCTCAGGGATCCTGCCCTCTGGCATGCAAACATGCCCTAAAATTTTAAATTGCAGTGCACAAAGAACCAGCTTGTGTCCTGAGAATGTTCCGCCACAATATTTCATGCGCTGGAGCACTCAGTTAACCAATTGGAAGAAGTCCCATAGTGCCATGTGGATATTGAGATTTTCCAGGTGCACTTTGGGCTTGCCATTTACAAGGCGCCAATTTTTTGGGCCCTTAATGCCTACGTCATCAATAAAACTAAGCACATGGTGAGAGGTTTTTCAGGTTGTAGAATAAATGTAATGTCATCATGGAATATGGATATCAAATTCGTCCATCCCATAGGAAGTGTAACTAGTTGTAGCACCCTGAATGGCGTTTGGAATATTGTCAAGTCACGAGAGGAAGGGTGAATTAAGTGCTCGTTGTAGCCCATGTACAAATCCAGGATAGTGCCACATATTCGTTTTGCAAAAGATTCAGCAACATGATTGAAAAAGGGCGGTACCCCTGAATGATAAATTATGACTTTGTTTAGTGGTTTCAAACTGTGAACTATATGTAGCTTTCCATTTTTCTTTAGTACTGTCACGACCTCTCCCCTCTGGACCCACCCCGGGACACCCCCGGAACACCATCCGGGACCCTCCCTCCGACCTCGCAGGACACGCCTCGCCATCACAACCACCGACACCGCCATCACGCGCATCAAGGACCACCATCAGCCGCCGCCAGCCCCGATCAACGATCGGATCACACGACTCATTTCTGGCTATCACGCATCACGCATCACAGCTCCCTCTGCGCCAATTGATCGCGCGCCCCACACGCGCGATCCCGGTATACAGCCCCTGCCGCTACTCAATGACCTCTGGAGCCCATCTCAGACACCCCGGACCCCCGAGACCCGGTCCCGTAGTACTTATAGCATAGTTCCCTGTTGTATTCGCCAGTCTTGATATTACATATACTGTTACTTTGCTTTACTTGGATTGTTGCATGCCCTCTATTTGATTGATATGCATTGACTGGCACGCTTGACTGGCACGCTTGGATATTCGCGTGCTTTAAGACTGGTACGCACTTCGCGACTTTAATTTACTAACTTGGTCTCATCTTAGAACCTCCGGTTCACGACTCGACCCCTACCCGAACCTCCCCGTTACCCACCACCCAAAACCCCCGGACTAAGTCTCCTCTCCCGGGATTTCCCTGTCCACGTCTTGAATCCCGGAGTCCTAGCCCCGGAGTTCCAGGCACCCGAGTATCCGTAGGTCAAGTCCGCATTGTAAGGGCGATTGCTTTCCTGGAAAGCCCCTGACTCAGCGGAACCTGACAAGTACACAAAACTATCACAATCTATAGACCGAATTAGAAGGCTCATAAACTCCCGCCGCTATTTTGGAGCAAATGATTTGGCAAACTTTGGCTTCAATGCCCGGTGGTATAAGTCAGTTATGCTCAGTCCAAGGTACGTGAGGTATTGTCGGTATAACCACTGGTGGAAAGAAGTCAGTTCTGAGTTTACTACATTCTGAATCTTCCCAAGCAAATACTGATAGGCTTCTACTCAGACTAAGCGCATCAAGGGACATTATAGGCCAACCAACACTTGACGTACTGAAGACTCTAGTGACCAGTTGGGAATATAGAGCAGCCCTAGCTCTGGCACTCTACTACAAGACTTATCCATTTACCCTAACCACCAGCTACCAGGCCTTCAGCACACTCCATTCAACTATCCCAAGGACAAAGGAGGCTCAGAACGTATAGCGCTAACATGATGGCAGGAGGGGACTCCAACTAAACCCTGTTCCAGAAGGAGCCAGCAGCAGGTGCTGCCATTTGATGAGGCACTTCAATCAGAAGTCTAAAAGGATCAATGATGGCGGCACAGAATATATTTAAATCCGACATCTGGACCTGTTAGAAACTGGTACAATGAGTAGCGCTGACATTAGTGCTCACGGCATCTGTCCAGGATTTTCTGACCATACCCTGGAACAGCCTGGCCAATCAGAGTTATAGTAAAAGGGAGCAGACTCGCATAATTGTAAGTCAATATAGAGTTGCCACTGGTCACTGTGGGTCATAACATCATTGGTCACCGTTATCCATGTGCAAAAGGTTGCCGTTGACAGGTCACCGTTAAAGAAAACCACAAGGAGAAGCGCTAGGAGGTAGCACCACAGATGGACTTTTATCTTGGCAAACATGGTAGCACATAGTATATAAAATAGCTACTTGACATGTATATAACAATGAATCATAACCTCTTGAGCACAAAGTTACACTTAGCGTTCAAATTGTGCTAGCTTTCTCTGACTTCGTCAGTAAGTCGGGCACTAGCCTTGTCTATCTTGTCTTCATTGTTTACGGTGCCACCTACGGGCACAATACACTGCGCTACTCATCTTTTCCTCTATATCTTTGTTTAAGCTACGACACTTACTGTCTGCCAGGTAGCCTCTGAGGCACTATAATCTAGCGCATTGTTCTATCACCTCTGCTCAAGCACACTGGGACCCTGTCGGGACTCCTCACAACTACGCACACCAAGTGCTGGAGACAGCATTGTACTGCATATACGTCTAGCGCACCCAACCACAGTTGGCATCATCATTTTGGAGCCCACTGTGAGGGGTTCTTCTGAGACAGAATTCTGCCAGAAACTCGAGCCCAGTGACAGTGCCGCCTCCTGTTGGAGAGTGCATTTGAACCAAGCACTACCAATTCACCACACTTACCAGGTGCACTACCAAGACAGACTTTGGATCAGGAGCTTGAGGCCGTCTCAGACAGCCTAGCTGAAAGCTTTTTCCTTTTTTCCCGACCATTTGAGTACTTAGCAGGCGAAATCCATACGCCGCTTACTCCTCTAAAAGAGTTATCTAGGTTATTATTGCCAGAACCTAGCAACTCAGAGCCAACTGAGCCTGTACCTACGACATCGACACTAAGTAACACGAGCACCACCACCCTTCCTACTTCAACAAACACACCTACTAGTATGGATTAGCCGAATAATCAGTGCATGCTACTCAGAAACCATTTTCTGTCACCGAAATGGGATGAAATGAAGCTCCATGAACTAATGCAGTATTTCAAGAAGTTGGAGTATTTGCTATGCAACTGCCACGTGACCAACAATACACAGATAAAGGAATATGCTGCCAGATACGTCTCATACAATACAGCCAAATCATGGACAGGTTTGAAGGAGTTCCAAGGACTTACCAATGACACAGTGCCAAGGCCTTTTACCTATGATGAATGGAAAAAGGCTATCATTCATTTATATCCTGGCACTGAAGAAGCTACGCATTATATGGTAATGGAAATCCAGAAGCTAGTACAGGATACCTTTGCAGCAGGGATCTATACTCTAGGAGTGTTATCAACTTATTACCGAGATTTCCAGCAGATAGCGAGATGGCTGGTCCAAAATGAGAAGTTATACAGGAATGAGAAGTGCCGTTTGTTTCAGCAAGGATTCCCGACTTCATTATGGACTAAGATTGTGTGATGCTTGGAAATCATTATGCATGACCATCACCCCGAGGAACCCTAAGACATAGAAAAGGTCTTTGAGGCAGGAAAGTGGGTATTAAAGGGCACGAATATAGGTATACCATTACAGCAACCTGGCGCGGACCATGGAGGAATGGCATCCAAGCTAGAGTCGCCAGTGCCTAGCACCGCCAATGACTGCAATGGGTACATCAAGATTTGGAAAACACCGTTAATAACGCAGTTGCTAATGTCATGAATAAACTGGAGACCTTGATCTTGACTAGTCTCTCAGCACCTAGAAACAATGTACAGATGGGACTTTCCCATTTCTGTGGTGAGGCAGGACATACTATGATCAGGAGATGATGCGCTATCCTTGAACAGTATTTGCAACAAGGGAAAGCGCACTGTGGGATAGATGGGAAACTAGTCTTATCTTCAGGCCCTAACATTCCCCTTTATTCCAAGCATAAAATGTTCCAGGGATACATTGATGAGTGGCACTGTCAAAACTCCAGGAACTTAGCAACAGGCAACTTGAATAGCATGGCGACAACAGAAGCAGAAGCGACTCCTCAACAAGTGCTAATTCACGAAGTACTCCAGCTAAATGCTATCAGCGACCAACCTACGCTGTCCCATGAGGAGAGAATTGAGACGCTAGAGAAGGAGCTGAAGTCGCTAAAGAATCAGGTCTTTGATGGGGTAGAGATCAAAAAGGGCAAGCAGCCTTTAAAAGATTATAGGCCATTGGGCGTGACAACAGGCCCCGCTCTAGCAAAAGCCTCAACTTCTAGCGCTAACAACGATATACCCAAAGCAACCAAAGCGCCGGCTATTATGAAGCCGCCGCTGCATCCTTATGCTGGTCTTGGAGGCAACTACGCCCCACCTCTTAATCACAACTTCGGAGCGCCAGATAAGCCTATAGAGGGATATCAACCCACAGCATCTATATACGATCTGGAAAAGTCTAAGGTAGTTTTTGATTGCATCATGCAAAGTCAGGTTATGCTATTAGTAGGAGAGTTATGCAGCATGGCACCAGACGTCAGGAACCAGATGCATACCACAGTTACCCCTCGATGAAATGTAGCTAACAATGTAATGACAGTGGATGAATGTGATGACACGCTGCATGGGTTCACATACATAACAGAGACGGTAGCACTGGAAATCAAGAAAGAGGCCGCACCACCTAAAGAAGCTATGTCCATTGACCCGGTTAAAACTTACCTCAAATTGCTAAGATCTAGCGACGATCCGGCCATCCTGACTGTAGCTCAAGACTCTCATGTGATTCGCTCAATTATGCTGACAGTTGATGGAAAAAGTGAAATAAAGTCTATCGTGGACAGCAGATCACAAATTATTTCAATAGCTGCCAACGTTGCTAACAAATGGGGCATCATTTATAACCCCACAATCATTCTTAATATGCAGAGTGCTAATAGCACAATCAATTGATCCTTGAGAATGGCACAGAACATGCCATGTGCTATTGGTGACCTTACATTCTACCTTCAAATTCACATTCTCAGGTCACCTGCATATGATTTACTATTGGGAAGGCCCTTTGACGTGTTAGCTCAATCAGTAGTTAAGACAACGTCCAAATGAAGTGCTTATCTTGGACTATAATTATTGGACTGGGCAAGTAACCCTTATATCACATACCCCTTTAGCCCATGAAATTTTGAACACTTCTACGTCGCTTACTAGCCAAGCTTTATCCTACTTATACCTCACTGTGTCTGATATTACTGAAAATCTTTCAACAGACACTTATTTTATTTCTACTCCTGATCCTAAAGAACCTTTGATATCTGGTTTCACTAGAAACCAAAGTTCCATTTATAATACGTTTGCTAACAACAGTACCTCTAAGTGCAAAGGGGTTTAGGTTAAAAAGAAGTACAAGCCAGTAGCGCTTAAAACAAAACCGGTAGCAAGCGTTGTACCCAAGGAATTTTGCATTGAGAGAAAGATCATTGGCAACCTGTTAGCGACCCTTCCCAAACTTAATCTGAATCCGCCACCCTTCGAGTCTATAGGATGATTTACAGAAGAACGACGGGTGCTATTCTTTAGCACCCATGATATAGGCTTTTTATCAACAGCAGAACTAGACGTATTAGTTGACATTATGTGGAAACAAAATGAAGCGTTGATGACACCAACTGTGGTTGGGTGCACTGGACGTATACACAGTACAACACCGTCTCCAGCGCTTGGTGTGCGTAGTTGTGAGGAGTCCTGACAGGGTCCTAGTATGCTCAAGCAGAGGTGATAGAATGATGCGCTAAATTATAGCGCTTTGGGGGCTACCTGGCAGATGGTAAGCATTGTAGCTTAAACAAAGATATTGAAGCAAAGATGAGTAGCACAGCGTATTGTGCCCATAGGTGGCACCGTAAATGATGAAGACAAGATAGACAAGGCTAGCACCCGACTTAGTGATGAGGTCAGAGAAAGCTAGTGCGATTTGAACGCTTAGTGTAACTGTGTGCTCCAGAGGTTATGATTTGTTGTTATATACATGTAAAGTAGCTATTTTATATACTATGCGCTACCATGTTTGCCAAGATAAAAGTCCATCTGCGGCGCTACCTCGCACCTCTCCTTGTAGTTTCCTCTAACGGTGACCTGTCAACAGTGACCTTTTGCACATGGATGATGGCAACCACGGTGTTATGACCCATGGCGACCAGCAGCGACTCTATATTGACTTAGATATTGACTTAGAATTATATGAGTCTGCTCACTTTTTACTATAACTCTGATTGGCCAGGCTGTTCCAGGATATGGTCAGAAAATCCTTGACAGATGCCGTGAGCGCTAATGTCAGCGCTACTCATTGTACCAGTTTCTGACAGGTCCAGATGTCAGATTTAAGTATATCCTATGCCGCCATCATTGATCCTTTTAGACTTCTGATTGAAGTGCCTTGTCTAATGGCAGCGCCTGCTGCTGGCTCCTTCTGGAAGTGATTGGGGTTGAGTCAGAGTCCCCTTCCGCTGTTGTGTTAGCGCTATATATTCTGAGCCTCCTTTATCCTTGGGATAGGTGAATGGAGTGTGCTGAAGGCCTGGTAGCTGGCGGTTAGGGTAAATGGATAAGTCCTGTAGTAGAGGGCCAGAGCTAGGGCTGCTCTATATTTCCAACTGGTCGCTAGAGTCTTTAGTACATCAAGTGTCGGTTGGCCTATAATGTCCCTTGATGCGCTCAGTCCAAGTAGAAGCCTATCACTGTAGGTTATGAGCTAGAACAATCTTGTATGTATTACACAGTACTGAATCAGACCACAATATTGGATTGACTAGAACTAGAGTGAATACAAGATGTTATCTTACATAATACTCTACTGGATACCTCTAGCGTCGTTAATGCTAGTAGCAAGTGTGATGCTCCATTACACTGAGTCGGCAAGATGCTAAGGTGAAACTCTAAGCTGTCTGTCATGAAAATACTTCATCATTCCTACTGCCACTAGCTAAGAGCATCATTCTGGCTTGACTGGTACCAAGTGTCCATGTCTGTGTATGGCCCTGAAGGGTGAGTGGCAAGGTGCGGTGAGGTGTCAAGAGGAGTGCTAAGAATAAATGGTGCCATAAAGAGTGGTCCTGGAGTAATTAAAGGCTCCAGCTGCAAGTTATTAATATAAAAATATGCAAAAATTGGCCCTGGAAGCGCTAAGGCATGCCGCTCTGGTGGTATCAATGTGTTAATGCAAGGTGCCTGTGTTGATACTATCCATGGACATCTATAATGGGAGCTCATCAGTGTCTTTCAGTGAGAGCATATGCTGGGGGAGGAAGGAGTTTCTTTAGGGCTTTTATTTTGCCTACTTATGGATGTTGGGCCTCTAGTGCTTGTTTGGTCACTAGCTTTGTGTATCATCAGGATCGGGTCACATTTATATGAGACACCATTCCCCTTGTAAGTATGTGTGTTTTCATTTTTTGGCCTGGTGGCTATATTGGTAGCCTAGTGTTCAATTTAGATGGGCTAGGGGAAGGGTTTTTTTTCAAGGTGCTGGAGAGAGAAGGGCTCTTTTCTTCATTGGAAAGTCAGGCTATGTAGTGGGTTTGCCTCATGTTTTGTGGTGATTGTCCCCTTTAGTAAGTGTTGAGTCTTGAAAAGCTAGTTGGGCTGGCTTGCAGTGCAGTTCGCCTGCTTTGCCTTAAAGAAACTAGGCTGCAGCATTGTAGCCTCCCCATGTTTCCAGAGGGGGAATAGGTGTAGGGGGTCTTATGCTTGGTCAATCTGCTGGGCAGGGCCTCTTGGTAGAGATGTGTGGTGAGTTGGTGGGTAAGGTGTGACTGCTGCAGGCTAGTTGTCTGGCTGCATACATAACAGTATTGGATCAAGGTGCCCCCACTTTGTTTTATTTTGTAACTAGTGACAACAGTAAGTATTTATAGTAAAAATGAGTGCACCGTTGCTAAGTGGCTAAGCATCGCCAAGGAGCAGTAAACTGTAAGGAATGTAAATAAATGCCAAGCTGCTGTCAGGGTACTCCTCATTTCTTCCTGCTTTCACTCTTCATTCTTTCATTCCCTTTTTATTCATTCCCTTATTTCTGCTATCATTCTTTTATTTTACTGTTTCTATTCTTTCAACACTATCTGTTAGTACTATTCTCAGCCCTTGAGGTGCTCTGGTTCTTTAGCTATCATTCAGACAAGTGTGGGCCCTTCAGTACTGCTTTCAGACTGCTTATATAAGCCAGAGTTTGCCTTTCTGACCTCTAAGTCCAGAGTTTTCCTGCCTTGTTTGCACACTTGTTTATTTATGCAATTTTTGAGTTTTTAAGAGTTTGTTGTACTGTACAGTTGTTTTTCATGCTTCAGAGGCCCCAGAAGTGTCCAACCTGGCATAGAGAATCCCTAAACTTGTTTTCTTTGGATCTTCCTCTGCTAGGTGAGTAGTTATTATGATATTGTCAGTATATACTCTAATACACTTTGAATCTCCATCTGCTAGCTGTGTGACTGAGCCATAGCCTCCAGAGGTTGCCATCACAGCTGCCTGTCACAGGGAAATGCCATCATTCCAAGTCATAAGCACTGGTACCAGCTAGCTGTACCATGTGCTGATTGAGTAATGCCATCTGTCAATACTTGTGTAAGGGTGATCTCTGGAGGCTATGGCTCAGTCACACAGTTGGCAGAGGGAGATTCAAAGTATATTAGAGTATATACTAACAATATCATAATAACTACTTACCTGGTAGAGGAAGATCCAAAGAGAACAAGTCTAGGGATTCCCTATGCCAGGTTAGATGCTTCTGTGGCCTCTGAAGCATGGGAAACAACTGTACAATACAACAAAACCTTAAAAACTCAAAAATCACATAAATAAACAACTGTACAAATAAGGCAGGAAAACTCCAGACTTTGGAAGTCAGAAAGGCAAACTCTGGCTTATGTAAGTACTTTGGAAGAGGTATTGAAGGGCACACACTTGTTTGAATGATAGCTAAAGAATCAGAGCACCTCAAGGGCTGAGAATAGTACTAACAGATAGTATTGAAAGAATAGAAACAGTAAAATGAGAGAATGACAGAAGAAATAAGAAAATGAATAAAAGGAGAGTGAAGGGATAAGGAGTGAAAGAAGGAAGAAATGAGGAGTCCCCTGACATCACTCCCTCTCTAGAGCATGGCATCTTGACATGCTAGATAGAAGTAGTTTTGGATAGCCTGATCCACCTTGGAAAGAAAATAGAGGCCTCTAATTGCCCAGAAAGCATTGGAATGCTGTTGGTAGAATTTCCAGACCAAGGCAGGGGCATAGACATTCTCTTGTGGCCCTCAGAAGATGTTCTCAATTTCATAGTCCTTCCACTTGATCTTGAACTGAAGCTTGTTTCTAAAAAGTTGGCTATCTAGGATCTGTTCTACTTCATACTCTTCCCTGTTGTCTACCAGGACTGGAGGTGGAGGTGGCTGTGGATGTCAACCTGAAATTGGATCATCTGGTGTAGGAGAGAGCTTCACCACATTGAAGACTGGATGGAGTTGACTCATTTTACTAAGCAGCTTGAGTCGATAGGCTAGTGGGCCTACCTGCCTTTCTATAGGAAAGGGTCCTAGACAATGATGAGAAAGCTTCTGAGAAGGTCAGGTGGTAGCAATGTCAGAGGCATCCAAATAGACTCAATCTCCAGGCTTGTACTTGGGGGCTGGAGTTCATCCACAATCATAGTAGCGGGCCATGTCATCCTGAAGTCTACCAAGGCTACACTTCAATGCTCAGCTGGAATAGGCAAAGGATAAAGCTGTCCAATAGGAGGCTGACAATGAGGCTTAGTCTGAAGGCAAAGGTCACAGGTGGAGGTGTAGGAGCCAATATACCATGACATTTGAGGCCATCAGTAATTCCAAGAGACCAGCTCCAGTGTCTTCCATCTGCCAGAGTGACCTGCAATTTGAGAGTCATGGTGCTGCTCTACAATCTGCCTCCAGAGGTCTGGCAGGTTGGGAACATAAATGTGCCCTTAGAAGGTGAGAAGACCATTCTTCAGAGACCACTCATCAGTGTGGACTGACTTTACTCCAGTTCTCTCTTGAGCATGCAAGGCCAGGGCAGCCTTGGCTACCAGATCTTCCTAAGTGCCCTCCCAGTTACCTTGGCAAATGTCTCAAAGGATACTCACTTCTTCTCCCTGACCAACCACACTCTCTAGAGCACAGATCACAAACAGTTCTGGCTTTAGGAGTACAATATTGTCATTGTTGCTAGCTCTTGAACCATGGTCTGCTTGCCTAGAAAGCACATCTGGCTTGCCCATGCTCCATCCAGGTTTGTGATGTAGGGAGAAGTCAAAGTTGGCCAGATACAAAGACCATCAAGCCTGTTGGCAGTTAAGTTTCTTGGCCATCCAAAAGTACTCTAAGTTCTTGTGATCAGTCCACACCTTGAACTTATGCCTGGCACCCTCAAGGAAATGTTGCCACTCCTCAAATAACCAAATGATAGCTAGCATCTCCTTGTCATGGATCTCATAATTTTGCTCCACAGCATTGAGACTCTTGGAGTAGAAAGCCACATGATGCCACTTATCATCCTCCTTTGACTGCTGAGAAAAGATGGCTCCAGTAGCAAAATCTGAGCTATTGGCTTCAACATGGAAGGGAGAGTTGTCATCTGGGAATAGAAAGACAGGCTTTGAAGTGACTGCCTGTTTGGGGGCATCAAAGGCTATCTGCTGCACTACATTCCAGTGCCAAAGAGTGTTCTTAGTGGTGAGATCCAAGAGGGGCCAAGCATGATATGAGAAATTCTGAATAAACCTCTGGTAGAAGTTGGTGAAGCCCAGGAAGGCCTGAACCTCCTTCTTGTTCTTAGGCTCTGGCCACTCTGCCACACTAGCCACCTTGACTGGATCCATCTCAGCCATTTTATAGAAGATGATCAGTCCAAAGTATTTGATCTTAGTTTGCTCAAATTCATACTTCTCTGGCTTAAGATAGAGCTGGTGTTGGCAAAGACATTCCAGTACAATGCATATAATCCAACAATGCTCTTCTAGAGTCTTGGTATAGATGAGGATATTATCAAGATATACACACACAACACCTTTTGCTATAAAGTCTCAGAAGATGTCATTCATCATGGAAAGTGGCTGGGCTATTAGTAAGGCCAAAGAACATTACCAGAGGTCTAAAGAGTCCATGATTTGTTTGGAATGCTGCCTTCCACTCATCACCTTCTTTGATGTGCACATTGTTGTAGCTCCAGCAGATATACAACTTGGTGAAGTAGCATGCACCTCAGAGGTTGTCGATGAGCTCTGAAATGAGTAGTAAGGGGTAGCAATTCTTTACAGTCATTGCATTCAAGACTCAGTAGTTCTGAATCAGACATAGAAATTCATCCTTCTTCTTAATGAAGAAGACTGGAGAGGCTATTGGAGACTTTAAAGGGCAGATGCAACCAGAGTCTAAATTCTCCTGCAAGAAGGCATAAAGCTCATTCTGGGAGAGAGAGGATAGACCTTGCAGCTAGAGGGCTCAGCATTGGGCATGAGCTCAATAGCATGGTCCCACTGCTTACACTCTGACAGAGAGTTGAATAATGCCTTAGAAAAAACATCCTCAAAGTCCTGCAGATGATGAGAAACTGCATCTTGGAATAACTTAGGAGTAGAGCAGCACATGCCTGAGCTAGCTGCTGGGAAGTAGTTTGGCTAGCTCTAATCTCTGCCACAGTTGATGGAGATAACATTAATAGGCTTCTCCTCAGGCTGAGTGCATCAAGTGATACTATAGGTCTATCAACAATTGTCAGTCTGGAGACCCTAGTGACTTTCTTGGACACAGGACATCTCTGGCTTTGGTGCTCCATTACAGGCTTTACTTAGCAGTCTCAACCACCATTTATCAGTCCTTCAACACACACACTATCCATTGACTTCAAGGATTTAGGCATAATGGTGAGGACAATAGGAAACAAAAGAAAGTGTGCATGGCCCACACTGAATTAAGTTGCAAAGACTGACAGAATTCATCTCAGACCCTAAAACTCAGAACACTGTGCCACATGCTGAGAAAAAAAAAAGCAGTGCCAGTTTTTATGAAAAAAGAGAATGCAACTGTCAAGCAGAAAGTTGAAATTCTTGACTGGCATCATGCACAAAAAAAGAGCCATAGCCAAGGAAAGACAGCAAAACACTGGGACAAGATTTATCCCAATCTCACTCTGAAGCAGCCTCTTGTCTCATCACAGATAAAAGATGAAGCAAAAATATGCCAGCAATATATTGATCAACAATCACAAGGCCAAGCTGGGAACATAAAGCAAATCAAACAAATAGAGCATTCCAAGGTTAACAAGATGCTTGAACTCTGGATGCAGAAGGCAATGTCAGATGGGATTCATCTTAGTGGAGAGATTCTGAGACAGAAGTGGAAGCAATTTGCAGATATAAAGGGAGTGTCAGAGAATGAGAGACTTACATTAAATGATGGATGGCTGAGTCTATTGAAGAATCAATGTGGTTTATGCAACTTCAAACAGCATAGACAGGCTAGATCAGCAAACTGTGAGGATGTTGAATATGATCAGCAGTGCATATGTGACCTGATCACAAAGCATGGATATCAACTCAAGGATATTTTCAACATGGATGAGACTGGTCTCTTTTGGGTGTAAGTGCTGTTGATTTTTCAAACTGATTTGAATTCTCATTTTTTTCATAGAATGCCTCCAGACCAAGAGCTTATGGACAGAATAATGTCAGGAGTCAAAGGAGACAAGAAGTGCTTGACTTATGTAATGACAACAAATGCTTCAGGTAGTGATGATGATGCCAACTGTGGTTGGGTGCACTGGATGTATACGCAGTACAATGCCGTCTCCAGCGCTTGGTGTGCGTAGTTGTGAGGAGTCCTGACAGGGTCCTGGTATGCTTGAGCAGAGGTGATAGAATGATGCGCTAAATTATAGCGCTTTGGGGGCTACCTGGCAGATGGTAAGCATTGTAGCTTAAACAAAGATATTGAAGCAAAGATGAGTAGCGCAGCGTATTGTGCCCATAGGTGGCACCGTAAATGATGAAGACAAGATAGACAAGGCTAGCACCCGACTTAGTGATGAGGTCAGAGAAAGCTAGTGCGATTTGAACGCTTAGTGTAACTGTGTGCTCCAGAGGTTATGATTTGTTGTTATATACATGTAAAGTAGCTATTTTATATACTATGCGCTACCATGTTTGCCAAGATAAAAGTCCATCTGCAGCGCTACCTCCTAGCGCCTCTCCTTGTGGTTTTCTCTAATGGCAACCTGTCAATAGTAACCTTTTGCACATGGATGATGGCAACCAATGGCGTTATGACCCACGGCAACCAGCAGCGACTCTATATTGACTTAGAGTTATACAAGTCTGCTCACTTTTACTATAACTCTGATTGGCCAGGCTGTTCCAGGGTATGGTCAGAAAATCCTCAACAGACGCCGTGAGCGCTAATGTCAGCACTACTCATTGTACCAGTTCCTGACAGGTCCAGATGTTGGATTTAAGTATATCCAGTGCCGCCGTCATTGATCCTTTTAGACTTCTGATTGAAGTGCCTCGTCAAATAGCAGCACCTGCTGCTGGCTCCTTCGGAGTTTAGTTAGAGTCCTCTCCTGCCATTGTGTTAGCGCTATATGTTCTGAGCCTCCTTCATCCTTGGAATAGGTGAATGGAGTGTGCTGAAGGCCTGGTAGCTGGCGGTTAGGGTAAATAGATAAGTCCTATAGTAGCATGCCAGAGCTAGAGCTGCTCTATATTCCCAACTGGTCACTAGAGTCCTCAGTACGTCAAGTGTTGGTTGGCCTATAATGTCTCTTGATGCGCTCAGTCTGAGTAGAAGCCTATCAGCAAGAAGTTTCCACCATTAGTTATTGGAAGGGCTGCAAAACCTCAAGCATTTAATTGGAAAACTGGTGCTCAACTTAGGTTTTATTATTGCCACAATGCCAAGGCCTGAATAGTTACAGGAATCTATTAAAAGTGAATTCATGAATAGGATGCCAAGTTGCAACATACTGGACAATATGTCTTACTTCTTCAGGACAATTTTAATGCCCATATTCCCTCAGATAACCTCACTAACATTTATGTTGAAAATTTTGCTGCCAATCTTACTGCACATGTCCAGCTGTTGGATGCTGGCATTGTTTGCTGCTTTAAAGCTCATTATCAAGCCCACTTTATGAACCAGGCCATTGATTGCTATGACAGCAATGTCACTCCTGATAAAATTTACAACATCAATATTCTTGAAGCAATGTGGCTAGCTGACATTTCCTGGAAAGAAGTTGATGCATCAACCATACACAATTGTTGGCATCATTCAGGAATTCTGCTGGACACTCTTCTCAACTCAACAGCTCCTTCTGTAACTCCTGCCCTCCCAATTGCAGCTTTTGATTCATGAGAATCCTGTTGACAAAGCTATTGTTGCAGCAGAAAAAAAGTTTGTGGCCTCACTGTTGCATCTCCAAGAAATTGGGGTTCTGCAGGCATGCAACCAAACATCAATTGACAAAATTCTAAACCCAGCATCAGAAAATGTGATGCAGAATGAGAGATCAGAAGCAGATATCTATCAGTCTGTCTTAAATCAGATTGCTGCACAGGAGAGCAGTGAAATTAATGGAGGTGACAATTCAGATGATGAAACAGTAAAGAAGCCATCACAATGTGATACTCTACTTGCTGCTTCAACCCTCCAATCTTTCATCTCAGACCTTGACAAGCCTTTTGCCTGTGACTTGGAAAGTATTCTTTCATGGTTTGGTTGCCAGACTCAGCTTGATGAATTCAAGTCACTCAAGCTGACTAGCTTTTTGAATTATTTTAGTTCTATATAGACATAGATACAGTAAATAATGTTTGAATTGGCACTGTGACTCTTCTACAAGTGCCAGATATGACCCTATAACAACTCCTGTGGTATCCCATAATCTCCCAAAACCCATAGCTTTGAGCTTCTATGAAAACCTATAAGTTAAGACAGAGTTGACTATAACAACAAAGTGTGCCTAAAGAGAGAGAGACTGAGGGTGAAAGTAGGACTGCAGCAAGAAGAGCACCAAGAAAACTACAAGCTTGGCAATTCTACCCTGCATAATGCCTGCTATAAATGCAAAGCACATAGGTTCTATATATCAATAGAGCTGTGGAAAGCAGATGAGGCATTCAGACAATTAGCAACTTATTGCCAATTGACACTTTATCAACAACTGCTGACTTACTGACCATGGCCAACTAAGAATAAGATCTGAACTGCAAAGTTGTTGACCGAATGGGTTATTTGTCTCAGTATCGTCCATATCACGTGTTCTTAGCATACATTTAAGTTGTCGCCACTCTACACCTTCAGTTGTTACCACTTCGTGTTTGACACTGACGGTGTAAGTGTCTTCAATTATTGTTATCTTGATATTGCATTACTTACACTTATGGTTACTAGTACGAATTGTTACCTCTAGGTATAATAAACAGTTGTTACCACTTCGTGTTTGACACTGACGGTTACGAATTGTTACCTCTAGTGTCGCTTAGCTTCCAGCTGACAGGTTATGGGCATCCTATTACGGATTGTCTAGCTTGAACTAAGTCACCCCGGACGTTCTCGTTCCGAAAAATCGCTCTTATTCGTTGTGCCTTACCTCTCGAACTCTCAAACGATTTTACCAGTAAATTGTTACAATCCCCAGGGTCTTCCGACGCCACACATTTTGGCGATGGTTCACCCATCGGACCATCGTCGTTTCTCAAATCATCGTTCGCACCCATTACCTTCTGGTTCGGGTTCGACAGTGCCAGTGCAGAGTCCTTTTCCCCAGTCTCCTTTTGTTCGTGAACCTGCGCCTCATTTATTCCATACTACGTTTCCTTCCACAGACACTTTGGTTGCAGATGATCCACTTCGATCTTCGAAAATTCCTCGTCCTATTCATGCGCATATACGTACTTCGATGCCGGTTTCACATGATCATTTAACTCAATTGCATGCTCCGATTCCACAACTTCCCCCTCATCTACCTCCTAGTACTGGTACCACTCCTGTTCCCCCTGTACCTATTGTACCTACGGACAATACTCCAATGAATCGCCCCCCTTCGCAAGTTTACATTCCTCGTTCTCCTTTTCAACGTCGTGTTACGCCTCGTACTCCGGTTTATCAACCGGTTCGCCGGTCTCCATCGGTATTTTTGACTCCTCCTGTTCCTTCACCTTTTATCCATCCTCCGCATCGCACTACGCCGCATTTTTCTCCTCCTCTTCCTCAACCTCGTGTACTCTTTCCTCAACAACCGATTCCCCCTTTTCACATTCCAAATTACAATCCTCCACAACCGAATCCAGATCCTTTTCCTTTTGCACAATTTCATCCACAGAATCGTCAACAGTTTAATAATTTTATTCCACCTCAACCCGATCGACCTTTTATTCATAACAATCCGGCTCCTGTTCTTCCACCCACCAGAATGATCGATATATCTTCTGAGAATCCTAAGCTTCCTCCACTTACTACCATTCCTCGTTTCAATGGTTCTTCAGACTGGGGATTATGGATAAATCCTGTTATGGCACTGATCGATCATTTAGGTCTCAATGGCTATATCTGTCCGCTACCAGCTCCTGGAGCACCTTACGACCCTACTTGTAAAGTCATGGTTCCACCAGCATACCCTCCTCACAATACCCTCGACGACGAGCAGGAATACGAGTTTTTCTGGCGAAATGACAACATTTGCACCTACGTCCTTACGGGAAAACTTTCCGCGGAAATCTATAGCTGCCTTCCTCCTGCTCGTGGAGGTCCCTTCAATTTTCCTGTTCGAACTGCACGCGACGTATTGAACTGGCTTCGGAAAAGATATAGTGTGGGAAGCGCTTCATCAGCGCAGAAAATTAAAGATTCTGTCCTTTTTCTCACGTGTATACCGACGGCTATCCCTTCTTACGTTCAACAATGGCGTATTGCTATAAACCAACTCTCTATCACGGCGTGGGATTTTACCCCATACAAAAAGATTCAGAAATTTATCAATGGTATTCCGAACTTACATTCGTATGCTCCATTACGGGAAGAAGTCCGACGATCTTGGGATGCTGGGCCTGGTGGAACGCTGGATTTTTACGAGCTAGCTGATCGAATTCTTGACATTGACCTGGAAGTTCGTCGCCGCCAAGCAAACTCTCAACATCGTACTCCGAAAACTTCTAATCTGTCTTCCCGAAACTCGAATTCCACCAATTCCACACCGCCCACATCTCACTCTAACGACAATGCATCAGAAACCTTTTCGAAACGTCAAGCCACGACGGACATCAATAAAGATCCACCGAACCGTACAAGGGCACATGTTGCAGTTGCCGATGACTCCGTTTTAGAATCTATTACTTTTCCCATCCCTGATGTTAATGACGACCCTACCACTGTATTACCGAAAATTGTTGAAGAAGAAAATGACATCGATTTGAGCTCTTACGTTCCTGATCAAAATCAGACTAGTCAACCTACCCCATATCATTCATTTATCAGCACTGCCGATTCAGCATTGATAGCCGACGTTGGCCTCAAATTCAATTCAATTCTCGATTCGGGATGTACTACCCACATTATTCGCGACAAGAAATACTTTTGGACATATAATCAAGATCTTGCGACGCCTGTCGGTACAGCAAACTGCGGCATACTTCCTACTCTCGCCAAAGGCGAAGTACGTTTCCGAACTCACGTAAATGGCAAGAACGTGATAATGCGTCTTCGAGAATGTCTTTATGCACCTGATGTGCCGATAAATCTCATATCGGTTGGTACACTGGCAGAGCATGATATGAGTTTATTGTTCGAAAGGGATTCTACTTCGATTTTCTTTCCGGCAAATGTTGAATCACTCCGCAATAAGTCCATACAGGCCACTGTTCACAACAAACTTTCGTTCCTTCATTGTGACTTCATTCTACCAGATACTAATGCTATTGCCTTGGTGACGACGGATCTGTCCTTTCCCCGCGTTTTTCCCACCCCGACTCTTTGGCACCGACGACTAGGCCATCCTAGCCGCGATACCACGCGAGCTGTATTAACAAAGAACTACGCTGACGGAGCTGACTACACAGGATCTTTCGATGATGACCATTGCATCCCTTGTATTATAGGGAAACAACCAGCGCGTCCTTATGATCATTTGCACAAACGCGCGACACAGCCTTGCGAGCTCATCCACATGGATTCTTGTGGACCTTTTCCCACCCAGTTCACAAAAGGGAAATCAAGTCACTTTCACACCATGCTCGACGACTATACCAATTTTGGTAGTACTGCTTTACTCTCGACTAAGGATAAAGCATGTGAACATTTTAAACGCGTTACGAATCAATGGGAACTCAAATCAGGCAACAAAGTTCGAATTGTTCGATGCGATGGTGCAAAAGAGTTTATAGAAGGCGCTCTACGGGACTTTCTAGATGAGAAAGGGATTGTATTACAATCTACTGCACCGTACGCTCACCAGCAGAATGGTAAAGCTGAAAGATATATTCGAACGATTGAGGACACAGCGCAAACTCTAATGGCCGAGTCGGGTCTTCCGATGTCCTTCTTGGGTGATGCCATCTTAACAGCGCAATATCTTCGAAATTGTCTTCCGACATCGACTCTTCCTACACTAATAACACCTTATGAAGCTATGGAAGGAACAAAACCTAATATTTCACATCTTCGTGTATGGGGTTGTCAATGTTTTGTCTTACATCCCTTAGAAACCCGGAGAAAGGGAGAAACTCGTCGTTTCGAAGCGATTTTCGTTGGGTATGATGAAAATCGTTTAGGCTGGAGGGTTCGTGACCTAAATGGGAAATACTTCTTCTCACGAGACGTCGTATTCAACGAGAACATTCGTGGTCGTCTCCAACCACACTTGGCACGAAATAAATCCCAATCTCCCACTCCCATGATCTCCACTACTCCTGATCTTCAATCTGAATCACTATCTACGTCCTTATCACCATCAAACCCACTTCACGTTAATCCTTCTCTTTCCGATTCTCATTCATCAACTCCTTCCTCAGATTCTTCTACCTCCAATTCGAAACGATCCGATCCACCTCAAATTCCACCTGATTCTTCCAGTACACGACCACGTCGGACTATTGTACCTACTGCCGCTGGCAAGAACTTTCTTGAAGATATCGCACGGCGAAACGAACGTCTTACTCGACTTCGAGCAAATCGTCAAGCTCGCCTTGAACCCCATCAAGGATTACCCGCTATCTTAGACATTGACGCTCTCATGTCGGTATCTACTTTTGGCATTACTGATGATCTCGTTTCTCTCGAGGAATCAACTTTGGCAGAATACAAAGCCTACGTTACATATGGTCCAGACCCTCCACGTTTCCGGAAACCTCGAGAATACGATTTATCGAAACCACCAGAAAATTATTACGAGGCAACGCATCGACCTGATGCCGATAAGTGGCTCAACGCCATGAAACGGGAGATCAACAGCCTTATGACCCTACGAGTACTCGAACCCGCATCGTTACCGCCGGGATTTAAAGCTCTTGGAGTTCGATGGGTATTCACGAATAAGTATGACCCTGATGGTTCGATTATTCCTGGTCAGGAAAAAGCTCGGTTAGTCGCTCAAGGTTTCAGCCAACGGCCTGAAGATTACGGCTCAACATACGCACCTGTTGCAAAAATGACGAGCATTCGGATCACCATCGCTTACGCTGCCCTTTACGATCTCGACCTCTACACTTTCGACGTTAAAACCGCGTTTCTAAATGCTCCATTATCACATGAAATCTACTGCAAGCAGATTCCAGGTTTCCCAAATTCTGATCCGAAAAAGGTCAATCGAATTCTACGCGCATTGTATGGTCTCAAACAGGCTTCTCACGAATGGTATATCGTATTACGTGGAGTCCTTGAATCTTTGGGTTTAACCAGATGCGAGGCGGATCACGGCGTTTTCTTTGCACGGTTCTCAACTCCACCACACCATTCTATTCCCCCCCTTCCTAACAACACTGAGCTTTTCATCATTATCTGTGTCCACGTTGATGATGGACTGAACGCCACGAATTCTAAACCTCTCTACGATTGGATCATTACCGAAATGAACAAACGTTTCACCGTGAAGGACTCGGGTCCGACTAGTCTCTACCTAGGTATCCGAATTGATCGCGACAGAACGAATCGGAAGATATGGCTATCCCAGAAGGGATATATACTGGATCTCTTGTCCACGTATAGCCTCCTTGATGCGACTCCACTTTCTTTACCGTTACATGGTGATCTTCATGATCTTCCACAGCCGCCTCCAAATGCCATTCCTGACGTTCCGGATGACGAAGTCAAAATTCATTTTCAGAGACTTGTCGGATCGATACTTTATTTGAGTCTCTGCACAAGACCGGACCTAGCATTTACAGCTATGGCTTTGGGACAGTTCAATGCAAATCCGACCAGAGCACATTTACTTGCCGCGAAACGTGTCCTTCGTTACATCTCTGGAACCAGAGATTTCGCTCTCGAATACAATTTCAATGATCCATTATCGGTTCCTCCTGCTCGACTTCTTTTACCCAAGGACTTTGGGGTTGTCGACGCTGATTGGGCATCCGACAAATCTACCCGACGAAGTGTTTCCGGCTACGCTTTCTTTCTCTATTCAAGTCTAATATCTTGGTCATCCACCAAACAACGAACAGTCGCTCTATCATCCACTGAAGCCGAATATATGGCCTTATCTCATGCGATCAGAGAAGCGATAGCTATTCGATTTTTGCTCACTTCACTCAATCTTCCTATACCACGCCCTCTACCCATCTACTGTGACAACAAGAGCGCCTTAGACATCGCGACATCCGATTCAATTACATCTCGTTCGAAACATATCGACATCCGGTATCACTTTATTCGCGATCAACTCAAGACTGGGTCTTTTTCCGCCTCTTGGATTTCTACTTCCGACATGATCGCTGATATTCTTACCAAGCCTCTGCCAAAGGTTTTACATTACAAGTTCATTCCTGCTCTTGGCCTTGTCTTCAGATCAACTTAAAATTTTTCTTTTCATTACCACGCTCACTTCCTCACTGATGGGGTTGTGTTGACCGAATGGGTTATTTGTCTCAGTATCGTCCATATCACGTGTTCTTAGCATACATTTGAGTTGTCGCCACTCTACACCTTCAGTTGTTACCACTTCGTGTTTGACACTGACGGTGTAAGTGTCTTCAATTATTGTTATCTTGATATTGCATTACTTACACTTATGGTTACTAGTACGAATTGTTACCTCTAGGTATAATAAACAGTTGTTACCACTTCGTGTTTGACACTGACGGTTACGAATTGTTACCTCTAGTGTCGCTTAGCTTCCAGCTGACAAAAGTGAACTAAGTAGACAGACACAATACAAAAAATTCTGTTGTTCTACTATAAACAATTCAGTAAGTATTTATACTACAATAAGTTTACCATTGCTAAGTGGCTAAACATTGCCAAAGTGCAGTGAACTAGAAAATTTACAAGTCAGCACTGTGAATTAAGCTATATACTAAGGACTCACAATCTTGCCATCCATCCAATTTGCTAAGCAATGTCAGGTGCCAAATCAGAATGCTAAGCTGTCTGCCATGTATAAAGTCAAGGAAATGATTGAAGAGAGAAGGAAGGAATAAAGAGTGAAAAGGAGAAGAAAGAGAGGTCCTCTAGCAATTGCTGGGATTAAGGCTTGACATACAACAACATAAAATGGAGGAGTATTGACAAACCAAGAATGCAAACTCAAATGAGAGCTGCAGAAAGATTGGCTCCCAGCTTATCCAAGAAGAAGAAGTGTTGTTCCTGCACACCAGCTTTTTTAAAATGTGATGCACAAACAACTGAAAGTGTCTTCTCCAAACCCTGATCCATTGAATATAGCAGTGTTTGCTTGTGCAACAACATGTTTTTCTGCCACTGCCAGATTAGACAAGTTCACTATTCCAATGCTATCATTATTTGACTTCTTGATACATATCAAGCCTAGCAACATTTCTCATTTGACAGATTGATTGGGCTTCAATCTACAGCCTTTTTCTTCTCTAGAACTAAAATAGCAGTTCATGAAGAAACTGTATCTTGGACAAAACAGAATGACTTGTCTCACCCAAAAGATGCCTTTGAAACCCATTTTTTGAGTACACAATCCACCAAAAGATTGTTTTCTCTTTGAATATAAGAGCAAAAAGGAAAATTGATTTCCTTAACTAGGAAGAAGTTCTTAGAAGTCTTGACAAAGGCAGCAAAAGCTGCCAAACTAGAATCTTTACAAGGTCATAGCCCATGCATCAGAGCCACACTAGAGTATTTACTATGAGAGGTCCTATTTGAAGCTATAAAAGCCATTGGTTGGTGGTCTAGTGATGTATTTTATGGTTATTTATTGAAGCATGAACAAATTCTTGCCTTTTACTTACAAGCTGTTAGAAGGTCAAACCTATATGACATGGTTGTAGTAAGTCCTCAGTCTCTGGATAATTGACTGCATTCAATTCCTACCTATATGACATGGTTGTAGTAAGTCTATATGTATTGTAAGTAAGGCCCAGTTGTATAGTGGATACTTCTAACTCACCCTCAGTCTCTGGATAATTGACTGAGGGTTCCTATATCATAGCAGACTATATAAATATATGTTTTGTCCATTGTCTTGAAGACAAAGGGGCCAAGCCAAAGAGGTCAAGCCTAAGCATGGTCCTGGGTCCTTTGTACTCTGTTGGCCTTTGTGTTTCCATGGCCCATGCTCACAGTGTTGTTCCAAATTGGATCTTATCACAAGCCATTCCAGCCTTACCTGAGTCTGTCCTAAGACTCACTCTAGCATTTCAAAAGTGAGAATGACTTTGGTGAGTCTTTTTTATTGCATTATGGAAGACCAGGAGCATATAGGAATCACAAAATATCATGTGATGCATTGCGGACTTCTATCTTTTGAATGGGGAATTGCAACCGACCCACTTTCTTGCAGTTATGTTCATCATTTTATCAGCCTGAAAAGTTTCTCCAATCATGAGAGTTTAGAGCAACCCATAACCAACTCACTAGATTAGCACAATAGCATTATATTGTAAAGTATTGTTATTATATTCATTTTTTATTGTACATGAGCAATGAAATCAAAGAAGATTATCTGGATCACTTGGATTGACCTGCTAAGCATAGAGACCACTAGGATTCAACTCAGGCAATTAGGCAAAATAGATATAGCAATGGTCACTAGAAAAGTGACTCCTTTTCTTAACACCTGTCTAGATTTTTAGAATAACAACTGGCATGGACTTTTTTCTTGTTCATTTTCAGACTATGTTAGATATAGAAAAGTGACCACACCAAGGATTAAACTTGGGACCACCCTATAGGATTTTGGAAGCTCTTAACCACTGAGCTATATGATCTAGTCATTTTCAGAGCTAGAATGTTATTTAAGGACATTCTAGGCTAGAAATGGTTCTACCAATACTGCCACTATGGCTCACTGCAGGGACTGGAGCACTAGACAGTTTTTTAAGTAGGAACTCAGAGCTCATATGCTGTCAGATGACTTGGCAAAGATATCATTTTAGTGGCTTCATAAAACCAATTATTTCTCCCATCTTTTTATAAATTGTCAAGTTCATATGTAAGACAGCATCAATGTCAGAAATTTTGTAGTAGTCTTTGAAACCTTCAGAAATCTCCAGACAGTTTTCTTCTTAGAGTTTTGCACTTAGATATGCTCAATAACATTGATTAAGACAATTTTAAGTTATAAAATGCAATCATCAAAGGAAGAGTTCTAACAGGTTTGTACCTGATGACCACAGCAAAAGATTCTTCATAATGCTCCAATAATCTTTGTGTGAACTCTTTCACAAACACTCCTTATCCTCCTTCTTAGCAGCAATCTGTCACCATCAACTTCCAAGTCAAAGACCCCTTTTCTTTTAATTATGTTTACCTCCTTGGATGTAGAAATAGCGTTACAACTTCTTATTCATCCCATTGATTAATTTCTTTTTCCATTGTTAGTAACTATAAGTGGCATTAGATAGAATCATCTGTCTCTTCAAAGGTTGAAAGAACAAATTGATTTTGTAGTTCTGGTGGCAAGCCTACAGACATCACAGCATGTTCTGAGGCATCGATATAATGATCTTCATCATTGCTTGAAGTTGTAAGAGTGACAGATTTTCATCCAAGTCGGTTCCCTCATCCACTGTTATGAGTTTGACTTCCTTTTCAGTAGCAAAACATGTGGATTTATATAATGCTGGTGACTATTCAATCTGAGGTTGTAATTTTTGAAGAGCAGGAGGTGGCCTGGTTCATTCTTGTTTACAGGAGTTTTAGGTAATACCTTTGCTAAATTCTGCATTTGTTCGTCAAAGATGCGAAAAGAGTAAAGAGTAAACATTAACGGTCTATCACGGCTTTAAGAGCTCACTTGGCACGACAAGCCCTGAAGCTTAACTCGAAAGTGAGGACAATGTCAAACTATACCGGTTAGGTCTACATACCACCATTCTCGAGCTGCAACAAGTATCCGGCAATGCCTTCCTCAGACCAACCATTCCTTGAAGCGTCTTCCTTCTCCAGATCAGACGTCGTGTAGTAGTGATCGTGGATCGGTTTGTTGTGGAGCCTGTAAAGTGGCACCCTTCCCGCTCCGCCTCTCTCATAGACGTAACCGAGAATTCCCTCTAGATGGTATCCCCTCCGTTTTATAGCGGAATTTTTTTCTTCTTCGGACGTTGTGAGGAAGTGATCTGTAAGTGCAATAGAGTATAGCCGATAAAGAGGGACGGTATCGCCACTAGGTAAAGGAGAGGTGTAGGCGTAA